>MDKH01129342.1:0-18670 GCA_005239495.1 Nicotiana undulata
GAGGTGGTGGAACAGAGAAAGAACATTTGAAACTATGCTTGTCATGATAAGCAAATTGGTGGAGAAGATAAAGTTATAATCAACAATTTCAAGATTACTTAGCTGAAAAAGGTAGAATGTTATGATTTGTTTACTTAAAATAGACAGATTTGCATCGTAATAACTAAATTTGAGGTTCAAAATGATCTACCATTGAAACTTCACCCTTCAACATTGTCGGAATCCCCTCTAGCAATCCCAAAATCAACTTGCTCTTTCCCAAAACATGCCTTATTGGGGTACCCTTCCCTGTGTAACAAAAAGGTAAAAGAGAAAAGATCGCAGTGCAATGAAGCAATATGAGGCATATTGCAAATTAGAGAGCAGAGGTAAGAGTGAGTGAAGCAAAAAGGTAAGCATAATCATTTAAGGAAACAACAACATACCCAGTATAATCCCACTAGTGGGGTCTGGGGAGAGTAGAGTGTACGCAGACCTTACCCCTACCCCGAAAAGGATAGAGAGGCTGTTTCCAGGAGAAAATCATTCAAGGAAACAAAGTTAAAACAATTTTATGGCATGAAGTGATGGCAAACAAGCTGTAAAGTCCTATTGCATCCATGGGAAATAAAACTGAGTTAACTTAAATGACAAAATCAAAACGTAGAAACTCGGTATTCCTTATTCAAAAGCAAGCACAGTGAATTAAGCAACACGTCACATCCATAATCCTTCTGCATAAGTTGTTTGACAGTAAACCTATAGCTTCTCAAAGGTTCCATTATATGAACCCTACCTCCAAATTCTGACCGTGTTGATTCAACTGTAACTCCATCCAGTGTTCTAACTGTGCAATGATATATAACCTGTTCAAAAATTCGTTGAAAAACACTATAAGCTACCAACATTTTCCCAACCTAACACTCACAAAAACTGATCTATCCATCAATATGAATCATTGTCACAAGCACATAATTCTAAAGATAAAATACGAAAGTACTACCTGATCACCCTCAGCAGGTCTTGAATCACCACCACCAGGCCTCACCACAGCTTTCATCAAACTTCCAGGAACAATCTTTTTCCTTCTGCATACAGCTCATCATTGAACAAATTGTGAATAAAACAGCAAAAAACTTCATTAAAACGCTTTTCATTTCACAAACTTATGAATTAAGTGAGCAGGGTCAATTCTTAAAAAAAACAAAGAGGACATGACCCTTGATAGTAAGGCATGGAGGTCAAGCATTAGGGTTGTAGGCTACGGGATAATCGAGCTTTTCCTACTTCATTCCGGGGGTGAGGCGGGTTTGATAGGTTGATCTTAGACGGTTAGTGGTTAATGTTGAGTCCACACTATCCAGTCTGTTTATCATAGCCCCGGGCCTTAATTACTGGTTATTGTTATTGCATGTCATCTATCTTATGGTTTTTATGCTTCTATTATTGTTTCTATGGTTTCTGCTGACGTTACTGATGAATTGTTTCTTCTTGTTTTATTTCCGCCTTCCTGAGCCGAGGGTTATCGGAAATAGCCTCTCTGCCAGAGGTGGAGCCAAGATTTCAACTATATGGGTTCTAGATTTTGGAATGACGACGTCAAATACTAACAACTGGGTTCTAAATTAAATATTTGTTCATATTTAATGAATTTCTTAACATAAATATACTGTTTAAGTAACTGGGTTCAGCCGAACCCGTAGTAGGGCTTCTAGCTCCACCCCCCCACTTTACTAAGTCATTGTTGTTGTCATCCTCAGTCTCTGGTTTCTTGAAAAAAAGTGATTAACAGCTAAAAACCCACCTTTTTCATAAATTCATGAAAAAAATGAACTGATAACAGAAAAAAAAAAAAAAAGATTTGACCTTTTATCATCCTCAGACTCTGGTTTCTTCTTTTCTTGTGGTGGCTTAACTTGTTGCTCATGATCATCATCATCTACTACTGCCATTTTTCCTTTAGCTACTGAAAAGAGTCAAAATTCATATAAAGAACAAATTTTCTAATCAGAACTCCAATTAAGATCAATTAATGAATAGCATAACCCCCACCTAATAAATAAATAAATAAATAAAAACCAAGAATTTGAAATTGGAGTTAAAGATTGTAGCTTTTCCACTAACTACTGCAAAGTGTAACAATACATAGCAAGAACAAAATTTTATAATAAGTAACTCCAACTAAGATCAAATTATGAACCAAAAACATAACCCCACTTAATAAAAACAAACAAAAATAAGAATTTGAAGGATTTACCTTAATGGATATGTAAAAATTGGAATTAAGTTTGAAGCTTTTAATCAAAAAATGGCTAGAAGTTAAATGGGTATCAGCTGATGTATTTTTTTGCTGTATGATATTCTTGTTCACCAACTAATCACTGACAGACAATCAAAAGGTCCAACTTTTGGCTCTGACTTTGAGTAATGACAAAATTTAGCTGAAAATTTCGATTTATGAACAAGAATACAAGATTGGGCATTTGGGCTGGAGCCAGGATTAATGGGCTGCTACAGAATCAGGGGAGAAATTAAAAAATAGCCAGATTTACACGTGATCATTCAAAAATAGTCACACTTTAAAAAATAATCAAAATTTAGTCACTTTTTATGCAAAAATAAATTTGAACGAAATTACTATTCAAAATCTAGAAAATACTTCAACATATTATACTAGAGTTCCAATATACTTATGCTGGAACTCTAACATAATATAATGAAGTTCGAGCATAAGTATACTAAAATTCCAACATAATATACTGGAGTTCCAACAAAGTATATCAATCCAGTATAATATGCTGGAAGTTCATACACAAGTGCTCGAATTTCCAGTATGTTATGCTGGAACTTTTCGCGTGTTGGAGTTCCAGCATAATATTCTGGAAGTTCATACACAGGTGCACCGAACTCCAGTATATTATGCTGGACCGGTCTCTGTTGCAGCAAAATAATGGCTATTTTTCAATAACTTTGGCAAATGATATTTTTGAATGACTAGTCCGAAAACTGGCTAGCCCGTGCTATTTTAACCTTTTAGCATGCGCCAAAAATTATTTACATTTAGAAGCCAAAAAAGTATATAAAATTTGTACATAATTTTTCTAGGGATCTTTACACAAATAGCCAGTTATATTTATTATTTACTTTTTCTAGCTATATACATAGATAATACATTGAATATACATAACTATAAACATATAATACATAAATTATTTATGCATATATTATATATTCACCGGCTATTTTTAGTTTAAAAAATTGGATAGACGGCTATTTGGGTTAATTCTTCAATATTTTTTCTATATAACATGCAAATATATTTATATACAAAAAACTATTATTTTTACAGTGATTATACAATGTCATTTTTTCACTCATTAAAGATAAAAATCGTCCACTAAATTTAGCTGCTGGATAATGAATATCACTGATGTTTCGTTTTTTCCACCAAATTATCCTGATTTTAAATTTAGGATAAAAATAATTTTCCCTCTGTCCAAAAAAAGTTTGGAGCACCAGGGTTAACTAACTTTAATATCCTTTTGGAATTAACTCTAGTGATCTGTAATTTTTAAATATTATTTTAATATTTAACTCGACGAAGGGCAATCTGGAAATTTTTTGGTTCTCAAGGGTGTTCTCATAATTCAATTATCAGCCCTTTCATCTACTTCGTGACACCTGTTCATTAAGGTGGGACAACTAGCTTCCACATTTTTTTGCTCTTCACTTTTCCTTTGTTGTAATGAAATACTGTTTAATTTTGTAAAATTGTAATTTCTAGCGGCTTTTCTTACTGATCGCAAAATAGTTGGTAATTTTGGAAGAAAATAGCAACCTCTGGGGCTTATGTTGTTATATGTTTGATGTCATGTGATCAGGAGGTCATGGGTTTGACAGCTTCTTGCAGAAATGCAAAGTAAGGCTGCGTACGATAGACCATTGTGGTCCATCCATTCCCCGGACCTCGAGCATAGCGGGAGCTTGGTGCACCGTGCTGTCCTTTAACTTCAATTGTGAGGTAACTCTCACAACTACAATGAACGTGAAAAAATGAACTGGCAGAATAATTTTTGCCATGACCTTCATCTTTTAAACAATTTGCTCTAAAGAAGGAAGAAGGTAATATGACCATCACTAAAAGGATGATGTTCTTAGTGCAAATATTTGTTAGTTTAATCCATGAGTACTTCAAGAATCTGTTTAAGTAGAGTATCGCGATCAAACACACTCACGCAAGTACATGTGGTCGTCAAGTAATAAAGTAGTGAGTACAACATCGTCCCACGAAGACTTATGATTAATTTTTGACGGATTCAAACTCAATTAACTTATCAATTCAACAGAGTACTCGTGGGATAGCTTTCGGCCTTGTGGAATTGGTGTTTTTCCTTGGAGTTAAGTGTGAGGTTATTATGAACTTTTGTTGTTGAATAATTATGCCTTATTTTAGTTATTACTTTCTCAATCTCTAGATACGAAATATTGTAGATCTTTTTGTATCTGCAAGAACAAATGCTTTAGGGAAAGTTACAATGCTCTTAACAGATAGAAAGTTGAACAACTAGTTGCTTTTTAATGGTTTGTAATATTTTGCATTTTTCTTATTCAGTGTTGCTTAAGTTGTCTCGCCGCAGATTCTCTAGCATCAGAGTGTGGATAATTATTTTGTTGCGAACCTGACAGTGAACTTGCCTCATCGCAAATGCGAAGCCTAACCTCGCAATTGCAATGTCTGAGGCCTGCATCAGGACTCAAGAACACTAGCTATTTTTTCTAAGCCCAAGCTCACTCCGGACCTATTCGAGACTGACCCGAGCCCTCGTGGTTCCAAACCAAACATGCACACAAGTTCAAAAATATCATACGAACTTGCTCGCGCGATTAAATCGCTAAAATAACATCTAGAGCTATGAATCGAACACCAAATCAAATGAAATTTTCAAAAAAACTTTAGAATTCTTATTTTACCGAACGGACGTCCGATTTACGTCAAACTAACTCCGTTTTTCACCAAATTTGACCGACAACTCATAAATATAGTAATAGACCTAAGTCGGGTTCCGGAACCAAAATACGGACTCGGTATCAACAAAGTCAAACATTGGTCAAATCTTTAAACTCTTTAAACTGTAAACTTCAAAATCTCGACAAAAAGCGATAACTCGAACTAGGGACCTCCGAATTCGATTTCGGCATACGCTCAAGTGCCAAATCACGATACAGACCCACTGAGACCGTCAAAACATGGATCCGGTTCCGTTTGCTCAAACGTTTAACCTAAAAAGCCTTCTGGAAAAATACTCGGATTATCGCACACGCAAATTGAAAAAGGCTTAAAGAAGCTATCAGTGGCTTCGAAACACAGATTTAAGGTTTAAAACTCTAGATGACCTCAGATCATCACAGTAGAAAATGTTATGCAAACATGACATTAGTTATCCCATTAAATCGATATTGTTAAGGGTGCAACGAAAAAAGATTTAAAATCGTTCATAAGCTACTTGACATAAATCTCAGATTCATATGAGGAAAACACCAAATATTAAATCCTGAAGCAATGTATGTAAGCGTATATATCATTCTATAAAATAGTTGTACAGAATGAACTCTTTTAGTTTTACTAATAAGTATTCCTTCCGTCCCACTATATACAATCTAGGATGAAATTCATATGAATATGATCTTACTATGAGAAATAATTGAATGAGTTCTTAAAATGAGCTTCTTAGTTAAAATGATGTTGCGAAGATTTGAAAAGAAAGAAAGGACATAGAGATCTTACAATAATACTGAGAACAACCCCAAATAATGTAAAATACAATAATTTCTTTTGAGATGGAAATAATTTGAACTTATTAATTAACGCTCCCTCCGGTTCATAATAAATGATATTTTGGCCATTGGCACACCCCTTAAGAAAATACTAACTCCTAGAAGAAAAAAGGTATTTTGACCAAATTACCCTTAATTAAAATTAGCATATTGTTAACTCGACATATTAGGATTTGTAAACAAGGGCAAAGTTTGGAAAAACAAAATTAATTCCTTCTTGAATATGCAAAAGGTCACTTATTTTTGAATAAAATAAAAAAGCAAAATATTCATTTAAAGACATGCATCATAATTCTAGGTAAAAACGGAAAGTACCTCAAATAATACACGACAAAAACAATAATATTTGTTCATTATCACTAAATTAAAGGACAAGATATTTAGAGAGAAAAATAAATGATAATAAAATAGAACTCAACTATTGTACCTTTGTTTCTATCCATAAATAACGCAGTGAACTGAACGAGAGTTGAAGGTGAACAAGCATTTGGGGTTCAAATGTAGATGGCAATGATTTTCAAGGATAGCGATAACAGACAAAACAACGCAAGTTGTTGGGCAGATACTCAATGAAACCATCATGGCTAATATTGGAATAATCATTGAACACCGATATGCCTAATATCCTGAGCCTTTTCATATTTTTCATAGCCTCATTGTTAAAGTGGAATGTGTCATCATGAAGCCAAATTGCTTCCACTGCCATGGTCCCCTGGTGAGAAGATAATTAGGAAATACGAATGTTACTTCGGAGAAATACTTTTTGCAATTAATTTTATAGTTCTGTTTTCTAATATTACATTTTTCGTAGAAGTTCATTGGAGTCAAGTTTATAAGCTTTCATGTTGCGATAGAAAGAAACTGTAATTGAAGTAATACCAATAAATTGTAGTAACTTTTTAAAATTTAAAAAGAAAAACAATGGTAGAGTGAATCTCTGATTGAATAATTATGTAATAAAATTTCATAAAAATTTCAAGTTAGTCCAAAGAATGAAATTGGATCAAACAGATTAAGAAAAACGAATTAGGCAACGTAAACTAAAGAGGCTACAGAACGAATTAAGCAATTAATATTACTTTTGCTTCTCCTACTAACTAAAGTACACAACTAAAATGACGTACCAAGAGCATGAAGCTAAGATGAACAACTAATTGGAATTGATTGCGCTATATGTTTGTATAATATGAAAATTAGAAACAAATACTAATTTTGCATTGTTTAGCCTGCTTACTGTATTGTTGGTTATCACTTCTTTTAAATCCTCGACGAGCCATAGTCTGTCGTGTTCTCCCGGATTCTTTTGTAAGTTCACTATATATTTACCCATTTCTTCTATTAAGTCATGCATTTGGATTACACCTTTTTCAGAGATAAATATAAGAGCTTTGTCAATTAAGACATTCAATCCATATTCAACTCCAAAATGACAACTCTCAAGAACTTGCATGGCATAATATTTTTCTTCCTGTCGTAAGAAACATGCTATATCTAAAAATATCCCTTGTTCTATTGGCTCTAATCCATCATAACTAATTTTGAGTTTTTCAACAATTTCTGAATTAGGATTATTTTTCATTTGCTCTATAGCGCTTTTCCACACAGTTATATCCCTCTTATGTAAGGAAGAACCCCACACTTTGAGAGAGCTAAAGGAAGGCCTTTAGCATATTTTACTACCTCCAATGAAAGCTTCTTAAAATGCTCACCGGGAACTTCTTTTCCAAAAGCATGTTGATAGAACAATTGAATGGATTCATGATCAGGTAGTGCAGTCACTTCATATATTACATTATTCTTCTCTATCAAATGTTTGTCTCTAGTTGTTACAATAATTCTACTGCCATTACCAAACCAATCAAGATCACATGCTAAATACTCCATATAACGATCTTTATCATCTATGTCATCAAGCACAATTAGGACCTTCTTAGAACGCAGTCTACTAGCCATTTGATGCTTTCCGTCCTCCTCATTATTGTAATTAGCTTTTTCCCTTAAAAGTTTGGAGAGAAGGATATTTTGCAGAGAATGCATTCCATGTTTGTTTTCTTTAATATCCTTGAGGAAACAAGCACCATCAAATTGATAGGAACTATCCCTTCTTCCTAAAAGAGTATCAAACATAGCTCTTGCTATTGTCGTTTTACCGACTCCCCCCATGCCCCAGATCCCCATAATCCGAACATCGTTGCTTCCTATCTCTAGTAAGGATTCTATTTTCTCTAAATGAGTATCTATTCCAACAATGTTTTGCAAATAAGATAAAGAAATCTTGCATAATTTGGATGAGATTTGGTCAACAATCTGCCGAATACAGTCTGCATCAGTCCTACAAATATAATCACCTATCATTACTTATTCCGAAAATTCTAAAAATATTTATAAGATTATGTTTAACTCATTTGAATGCAAAGTATCAGCTTATGTGTTTTTAACTCACTTGTCACGATTATCACATGAGCCTTTGAGATTGGCCGCGGCATTTAAAGCAATCCTCCATCTTTGTATTCCCTCAACATCATCCTTATACTTTGTTTTTTTACTAATTAGGCAATCAATATCACTTTCACTTTTCCTACTAACTAAAGTAAACAACTAAAATGACCTACCTGCAAGAGTATGAAGCAAGATGAACAAATAATTGGAATTGACTGTGCTATATGTCTTTGGAATATGAAAATAAGTAATCAAATATTCTTGCATTGTTTAGCCGCTTACCGGATTGTTGATCATCACTTCTTCAAAATCTTTAGCGAGCCATATTCTACTGCATTCTCCCGGATCCGTTTGCAAGTTCACTATATATTTACCCATTTCTTGTATTAAGTCATGCATTTGAATCTCACCATCTTCAGAGATAAATATAAGAGATTTATCAATTAAGACATCCAATCCGTATTCAGCTCCACAATCATAACTCGTAAGAACTTGCACTGTGGCACCTTTTTCTTTCCCTCGGAAGAAGCATGTTATATCTAGAAAAATTACTTGTTGCGCGGACTCTAATCCATCATAACTAATTTTGAGTTTTTCAACAATTTCTGAATTAGGATTATTTTTCATTTGCTCTATAGCACTTCTCCACACAGTTATATCCCTCTTATGTAAGGAAGAACCCCACACTTTGAGAGCTAAAGGAAGGCCTTTAGCATATTTTACTGCCTCCAATGAAAGCTTCTTAAAATGTTCATTTGGAACCTCTTTTTTGAAAGCATGCTGATAGAACAATTGAATGGATTCATGATTAGGTAGTGCAGTCACTTCATATATTACATCATTCTTTCCTATCAAATGCTTGTCTCGAGTTGTTATAATAATTCTACTGCCATTACCAAACCAATCAAGATCACCTGCTAAATACTCCAAATAATGATCTTTATCATCTATGTCATCAAGCACAATTAGGACATTCTTACAACGAAGTCTACTAGCCATTTGGTGCTTTCCGTCCTCCGCATTATTGTAATTAGCATTTTCCCTTAAAAGTTCAGAGAGAAGGGTATTTTGTAGAGAATGCATTCCACATTTGTTTTCTTTAATATCCTTAAGGAAACAAGCACCATCAAATTGATAGGAACTATCACTTCTTCCTAAAAGAGTATCAAACATAGCTCTTGCTATTGTCGTTTTACCGACTCCCCCCATGCCCCAGATCCCCATAATCCGAACATCGTTGCTTCCTATCTCTAGTAAGGATTCTATTTTCTCTAAATGAGTATCTATTCCAACAATGTTTTGCAAATAAGATAAAGAAATCTTGCATAATTTGGATGAAATTTGGTCAACAATCTACCGAATACAGTCTGCATCAGTCCTACAAAAGTAAAAGATTGTGATATATACAAGGAGTGTGCACATAAATCAAACTCTTTGAAGAACTAATTAAAATTTTATCTACGTAACAATGTTATTGAGTTTGTAATTAAATTGATAGAAACATATATAATCACCTATCATTACTTATTCCGAAAATTCTAAAAATATTTATAAGATTATGTTTAACTCATTTGAATGCAAAGTATCAGCTTATGTGTTTTTAACTCACTTGTCACGATTATCACATGAGCCTTTGAGATTGGCCGCGGCATTTAAAGCAATCCTCCATCTTTGTATTCCCTCAACATCATCCTTATACTTTGTTTCATGTTCTTCAAAGGCTTTTGCAAAGCTCTCCTTTTGGTTCCGAACATGTGATGGATCCACATCATAGAATATCGGTATAATAGTTTGTCTAAATTGAGTCTTGCATTCCATGATCTTCACTAGTTCATTCAAACACCACCTCGATGTCGCATAATTCTCTGAGAAAACGACAATGGCAAATTGAGACTCTTCTATAGCTTTACAGAGTTCTTCGGGGATGGTTGCACCATACTCTAGCCTTTTTTCATCTTGAAAGGTTTTTATTCCCCTATCATTTAAGACTTCGTATAAGTGACTTGTAAACGTTTTCCGAGTATCTTCACCTCTAAAACTTAGGAAAACATCATAGCTCCATCTAGCAGAAGAAGAGGAAGAAGATGCCATGGACTCACTGTTATTTCAGAGTAAGCAAACTGTATGTAAAAAAATTGTGGTTGTGGTAAGAGAAGAATAGATGATATTTTCAACAAAGTTATAACAATTATTGCTATAGAAGGAAATATTGGTACTGGGTTTAGTTTGAACTTTAATAGAAGGAAGTAGGAAATTCCTTCAAAGACAAGTGGATGAAGATACAAAGAAAGAGTCTACCTTTCCCAGTTGAATTATTGTCAACTGCTGTAATATTTAATGTGGTACGGAAATTATTGTGAAGCTTCTTCTTATCCAGTTGATTTGAATTATTATTGTTATATATAGGGTTTTCTTTGCACTGTAATAGAAGGAAGTAGGAAATTCCTTCAAAGACCACCCACCCTCCCTGCACCAAATTCCACTGTAATATGTACACAAGGGACAGCTAAAAGTACAAGTCGATATATAATATCCCAGTAGTTTTCTTAGTCACAGACAACAGTTGCACAGATGGAAATTGAAAACAAATGTACTTAAGCTACCAACTAGTGAAGGATAAGTAGCATAGTCATGAACAAGCCCCATTTCACCACGTAGCTTAGCATAACCATCCGGATTTCCATACTTGCAATGCGCATCCAATAGTATGTTATAGGTAATGTCATCTGGATTCAAACCAAGATTAAGCATGGCTTGTAATAGCATTTCAGCATTTCTCATTTGTCCTTGTCTGCATAGACCATTTAAAAGCGCATTGTAATAACATTAGGCGCATGTCCATTACTTTGCATCTGCCTTGGCAACTTAAAACCCATCTTAACATCTCCCTTCCTACAGAAACCGTCGATAACCGTAGTATAAACAGGGTCATCAGGCTTTAAATCAGCATTCAACATTTCCATTAAAATCCTTTCTGCATCAACTATTCGCCCTTGCCGACACAAACCTGTGATAAGAGCTGTATATGCTACATCATCTAGTTCAATGTCATTATCAAACATCATTTTCTTGATCTCAAATGCTCCATCTAAATCTCCCTCGGCACAGCATCCACCAATAACCGTCGTGTATGTGATCTTATCAGGCTTCAAACCCTTTTCAATCATTACATGAATGAGCTTCCTCGCTACCCCTGAATCCCCACTCTTACAAAGTCCATTGACAAGTGTGTTATATGTAATCAAATCCGGTTCCACCCCTTGCATCAGCATCAGTTGATCAGCGTCCATGACCAAAACAATGCTACCATCCTTGCAATAGCCATTAATCAAAGTCGTGAATATAACAACATTCGGAATCAAACCTTTTATACACATCTCATTAAACAACTCACTCGCGTCGCTCATCCAAAAGTTCTTGCAAAGCCCGTCGATCAGAGCACTATACGTGTAAACATCGGGCGAAATTCCTCTTTCCTCCACTTCTCTTTTTAACCTATACCCTGCATCCATATCACCTATCTACAATACCCATTTACCAAAATATTGAAACTAACAACAAGGTCTCCAATTCCTCTTCCAAATCTCCGTAAACACCGACCGTGCTTCCACCATTTTACCTTCCTTACTCATCAAACATTAAAAAAAAATACAAACTTGGAGGATACCCATATTCCAAAATCTCCTTATAAAAATCAAAAGCTACCATTGGTGAATTAAGCTTCATTAAATATTCAAGAACCTTAGTACAACTTTGAAATGGGAACCTAATTTTATGCTTTTGGATAAGCCTAAAGCACTGAATAGCATTAGAAACAAACCCCAAATCCAAATAAGCATCAATAAGTCCATTTAAAACATTCACAAAAGATGTAAAGTCCAATAAAGGAACGATCACTGCTCGAGATCTTGTTATCACTTAAAAGATCAAGCACAAGAGGTATTCAGCTTTTACTCCAGGAGCATCAGACAATGACTTCTCAGTAACAAACTACACAACAACAAAGAATAAAACCATAAGACAGACTGACAGAGTATACATCGTATATATTTTCTCTAAGGTTTTATTCTCTGTACCTTTATCAGTTTAGGATACCCTGAAATCTGTTTCTATCTCTGAGCCTGAACTTGCCATTTTCAACAAAGCTGTTGAAGTTGGCACATGTCATCTTTGAATGTCACACAGCTGAAGCTTACTCATGTTCTGTTTGTAATTTCCATTGCCCATGACAGATCCTCGATGTCAGAAAAAATATGCACTTTCTTCCTCTAGTAGATTTTTAGGCATTTTCTCAAATTTATTTTCTGAGAGATCCAGATATTTCAAAGAGGATAAAGATCCAAAATCTTTTGGAAGTCCTCCATCTGTTTTTTTTAAATAAATTTTCCCAGCTTGACTGGGGGTGTTGTATTAGCCAAAATAATAGTTTGAATATACAACACAAGGGTAGAGGGAACCCTTCCAAAAAACACGAGGAATCGGCATAACACACCTCCTCATAGCAAGAAAAAACAAAAATTCCAACTAACAAAGAAATTCTCCTTATCGTATTTGATCCTTATACTAGGCATTTGTTGTTTGTCTAGAAAGGATTTGGCTTTTGCTTTTCTGGAGAGTTGCTGGACTGACTGGTACTCGGCTGCATTTTGCAATTCCAGTGCTTCTTTTGCCAATGTGTTCGCCAATTGGTTGGCTTCTCGAAAACAGTGAGCAATGTGCACAGTAAGACTTCTCATTTTGTCTTTGACTTTATCCACTATAAGGTTGAGGTTGTAACTCGTTTCGCTATCCTTTTGTAATAACTGGATAATGTTGAGAGGATCCAACTCCAAGATCACCTTATTGTAGCCATTCTACTTACACCAGTCAATACCATATAAGGCAGCTTGTGCTTCAGCTATATTATGGTTCCGAGCCGAGGTAGGACTGGAAAAGGCAAAAATAATGGTGCCTTCTTCATCTCTAATCACTCCCCCAAGACCTGCCTTTCCATCTCTTTGAGTAAAGCTCCCATCTGTGTTAAGTTTTACCCAACTCCTTTAAGGCTTGAGCCATTGAACCGCTACACTTTTGTTTACAGGGCGAAGTCTAGTGAGAGTATCACAGAAAGAGCTCCAAGGAAGCTTCAGGCCACATTTTGGATAAGCTTTGTTGATCACCGTCTCTATGGTCCAAGTAACATGCTGTTGAAGTCTATATGTATTGAACATTTTTTATTCTCCATACTTGCAAGCACAGAATTCTTTCCAAAGAAACCAACAGATAATAATTGGGGTTATATTTAATACAAGACTATGCACTTCATTGAAAGATTTGGAAGTCCACCATTGATTGGTAATGTATCTTATAGTGTATGGATGATGGCAGATGCCTAAAGCATTTCCAAACAGATTCCAAATATAACTATCACTTTGGCTTTCCACAAATACATGAGAAATATTATTTGATTTAGGATTAGCACAGCAGTTACATCTGGAAACCATTTGCCTTCCAAAATTAATAATAACATCATCAAAAGGAAGCTTACTGTTCCATAATCTCCACATTAAAAAGGACATTTTAAAAGGTATTGCAGAGTTCCAGATCTTGTCCATAAAGTTAATTTTTGGATTAGACTGTCTTACCAGGTTCCAAGCACTTTTATTTGTAATGGACATTTTCAGATGGAGCCCAGAAGATTTTATCTTCCCTGTTCTGAAAACCAATTGGAATAGTTTGGATTTGGTTCACCAGATGATCTGGAAGAAGCTCTTTCAGTTTGGCTGTGTTCCATTGATTCTCAGTGATGAACTCCTTTACCAGGGAGTTTGTTATATTTTGGATTTTCGGGGAGATGTCTTTCCAGTGGGCCCTAAAGGGACCAGTTATCCCACCAGAAATTGCTGGATCCTGAGTTTACCTGCCAAACAATGTGATTTTCTGCAATTTCTCTCATTTTAAGAACATGAGTCCAGGCATGAGAATTACCTGGAGCAATCTTTTTTGAGACACAGTGAGATCTAACACAATATTTATTCCTTATGAATTCAGCCCAAATTGATGATGTGGATCTAATCCGCCACCATCTTTTCATTGCTAACATGTTACTAATATCTTCCAATTTCCTAATGCCTATGCCACCTTCCTCAAAGGGACGGCAAGATGATTCCAAAAACTCCAATGATATCTTTTCTGTTCCTCAGAGGAGCCCCAAAAAAAGTTGGCAAAATATTTTTCAATTAACTTAAAGACTCCCTTTGGGGGAGACATGGCTGACAGAGTGTAAACAGGGATGGATTGGAGGACACTCTTAATAAGTGTAACCTTACCCCCATAAGAAAGCATTTTTCCTTGCCAGCCATTAAGCCTTTTGATAATTTTACTAACCATGCTATCATAATAGGATATTTTCTTCCTACCCACATATGAAGGACAACCAAGATAAATAAAAGAAAAACTCTTATCCATATAACCTGTGCATGTTCTAATCCTGTTGATTCTTGTAGCAGAAGTATTAGGAGTAGTTAAGAAATAACTCTTGTCCCTATTAACCTTCTGACCTGAGCTTCTCTCATAATTATCAATCACTTTCATAATCATTTTGATAGTTTTAGAAGTCCTCCATCTGTTAGATTGCAGTTACTGAGATTCAGATATTCCAATGAGCGTAATCCTTCAGCCACTGAAGGGGACTCAGGGTGTAATTCATCTTTGATGGCGCAAAAGCTGAATTTTTCAAACATCAAAATTTTAAGTTTGTTCATGCGTAAGATGAAAGACGGAGGTCGTGAAATTAGAGTCTTTCTAGCATCAAGCTCTTCCAAGTTGTCCAAATCCCCTATCTCTTCCCGCAACCTTTCCAGTTTTGAGCAACCAAACACACTCAGACTAACCAAACTTTTCAGCCTACAGATGCTGCTCGTGCTCGGAAGAGCTACAAGGTTTCTCATTTCGCTCAAATCTGGCTTGATAATATGAGTTTGGTACTGAGTAATATATGATGGTAGTTCCCTTATCCCATGAAATAATTTCATGTGAATCATTATATTTCAAGTACTGAATAGTAACAGAAACAAACCCCAAATCCAAATAAGCATCAATAAGTCCATTTAAAACATTCAGAACAGATGTAAAGTTGGTACCTTTAGCTTTCAAGATAGCTTGAAAAACAGTAAAGGCAGAGTCTTTACCTCTTCTTGAAACAATAGTGTAGATAAAAGAGTAAGCTTGTGAATTCATTTTGTGGGTGTAAAGAAAAAGGGCCAAAGTGCAGTAAGTGTGAAGTGTGTGGCAATATTTTGAATTGTGAGAAGTTGAAGAAAGCCATGTAAAGAAAGAGAGGAGAGAATAAGGGGTTAAAGAATGAGGATTAAGGTTAATGAGGTTGATTATGTGTTGGGGTTTAAGAGATGCATTACTAAAAATTCGGGAAAAAGCGACCACAAAAAGCAACCAAAGTTGGTCCCTAAACACTGAAAAGTGACCAAAATGCGTCCAAAGAGGCTTGGTTGCTATTTTGCTGGTCCCTTTACCATAGAGACCAAAGTTGGTCGCTAATTAGCGACCAACTTTGGTCTCTATGGTAAATTAACCAAATATTCGGGGTATCAAAAAAAGAGACCAACTTTGGTCGCTATATTATTTTAATAATATAAATTTAGCAACCAAAGTTGGTCTCTATATTTAAATGACAATAATTATTTATTTATTATTATACAAAATATGGCGACCAACATTGGTCTGTAAATAAAATAAAATATTTTAAAATCTTGAAACTTGCGACCAAAGTTGGTCGCTATTTTATTAATTTATTTAATTTGTTTTAAATAATAGCGACCACAATTGGTCGTTAATTTCCAGCTTTTAATAATTTATTTAATTTGTTTTAATCCAAAGCGACCACAATTGGTCGCTAAATTCCCGGAAAAATAATTCTTTTTAATAACATAGCGACCAAAGTTGGTCGCTATTCTGGACATCTGGGTTTAATAGCGACCACATTTGGTCACTATTATGGAAATCTCGGTTCATTAGCGACCAACTGTGGTCGCTTTTCTGGACATCTGGGTTTAATAGCGACCACATTTGGTCGCTATTATGAAAATCTGGGTTCATTAGCAACCAACTGTGGTCGCTTTTCTGGGTTTTATTTTGGCAGAAATTGCCTATTTTGGCAGCCACATCACCTGCCACCATACCAAATCCTATTACAACAACAACAACAATAATACTAACACAACAACAATACGAACTAACAACACAACAACAACATTAAAACCAATGTTAAAACCAATATTAAAACCAACATCAAAACCCAACAACGTATAAAGTTCAATAGAACTAACACATTTAACTAACAAAACTAAGTTAACACTTATGACAAGCCTATTCCAAAACAGACCAAAGTTCTATTGTCTAGTTCAAAGTATATAAAAGTACTCAATGATTGTTTCATTCTATATCATTATCATCACCGTCTGATGAATCTTCATTATCAAGACGGTAATGAGAAGGTTCATTTCGTGGTGGACGAGAAGAAAAATCACGGGGAGGATGGGAGGAACTAACACGGGGAGGACGGAAGGAACGCTCGCGTTCAAGTTGAGCCTCTGGCGATGACTCGCAAGACCGGGGAATCGGAAAAGCTCCAGAAGTTAGGAGAGATTTAAGCTGAGCTTGCATGACTTGGTACTGAGCTTGCATGCTAACGTACTGAGCATCTCTAAGCCTTTCTCGTTCCTTGGATGCTTCTAGCTCGCTTGTGAGCTTTGTCACAGTCTCCCGCATAGTGGAGAGGCTCTCCCCATCAAGTTGCTCGGCTTGCGAGGAAGTTCCTATTCCTTGCATTCCACAGTGATAGCGGTGGAACTTCTTATTAGGAAGCCCGTATACCTTCCCATATTTTGCACCGCCAGCCGCCTGCATCCATAGTCTTTCTGCATCCTCCTCCGAAATATGGATTGGCTCGCCCGACTCATTAGGTGGCTGACTGCGTATGAATTCCTCCATGTCAGCCCTGAAGCGATCCTATAAGAAATATTTTATTTAATTAGTATTTGAAAGATTATATTAGAGTATATCAGAATACTTAATGAAAAGAGAAAACTTACATGTACAGTCGATGATCGGTCGTCGACCCACCTTTCTGGATCAGTCTCTTTCTTTTTCTTGACAATATGAGTCTCCTTGAATAACTCATCTTGCTTCATTGGACGACCCAGCTTCTTTTCCTGAAAATTCATAAATTATAGTTAATAAACAGAATAGATATACTTTGAAAATTAAAATAAATGAATAAATTACGT
Organism: Nicotiana undulata; assembly: GCA_005239495.1. Taxonomy (NCBI): domain Eukaryota; kingdom Viridiplantae; phylum Streptophyta; class Magnoliopsida; order Solanales; family Solanaceae; genus Nicotiana; species Nicotiana undulata. The sequence goes on from MDKH01129342.1 coordinate 17,538, forward strand.
ACCAATCTTCTTTTTATAGTCCCTTGGCTGATCGCACCTCCAGTGTGCAAGGAGCCTCCCTTCTCGGATGCGCGAGCTTTCTTTCCTTTTTCGCTCTTCTTTAAGAACTCCGCGGTAAGCCACTGCCTTTGCAAATCCCTCCAATAATCGTCAAGCAACTAGTTAGGCTTCTGGTTGTACAGTCTAGCGTTGGAGAAACTATGCGACAACTGCTTCCGAGCCTTAAGATTAAAATTACGCGCCACCTCCGCGCTATAGCGGTGTTCCCATACACACTTGCTCTGTATTTCAAAAGTTAAATATTGTATGAAAATATCATAAATATAAATAATTATAAAGCTTAAAAGAAAATTTATACCTTAAATTCATTAAAAATTTGCTCCTTCAGCGAGAATGGGAATTCGCTCCAACTCGTATAAGGGGCATCATAAAGCTTTCTGGTGGCTTTGGTGATTATCCTCGTAGTAGTGTTACTCAGGATGAACCTGCAATTTAACAAAAAAACACATTAATATATTAGTACAAACTGTACAAAACAATAAATGTAAAAAATCAAGTTACTCTTACCCATCACCCTCCGGGACTATGACGATCCTGCCATACTGATCACGATGCACCTCCTCGTCATCATCAACATCATCGTCGGAATCAGGTACATTAGATGCATGTGTGGAAGGTGTAGGGGGGGTCAGAGCTAGTATCTCGCAGGCGAAGGCCTGCAAGAGATGGAGCCGATGATGAAGATGGATGTGATCCCTATGACTGCGACATCGCGGGATCGACCGGAAGCTGATGTGATACTGATGCCTCTGACCCCCGTGGCTGTGGCACCAGTGGTTGTGACACACGTGGATGTGACACGGATGGATGTGAGCCATGTGCTCGTGAGGCAGCTGGACTGTATGCTGGACGTACGGTCATGGGTCCCTGTGCTGAAAGACCCGGTGTCTGCACAAAGATGTAGCTCGGCTGGTGATGCTGTGGCGCCTCATAATATCCATCGGGTGGAGGATAAGACATAGGCGGCGCCTGTGCAGAGGGTGGAAAAGAGGGAGGATAAGAGTGAGCAATATCTTCTACTCTCCTCTTTCCCTTCTTAGCCTTTCCTTTACCCCGAGAACCCGTAGGGTCAT
>ML293286.1:0-64120 GCA_005239495.1 Nicotiana undulata
CCTCGTGCATAACCTCACAATCACTTGGCACGGCATGTCCCCTCGTGCATATATAATAACACTTAGTCAACACGACATGTCCCCTCGTGCGACGAGTAATAAAACACAAGGCAACAATAATATAAAATTCAACAACACGAAGTCTCAAGTGCATGGAATTATTTAGTACAATTCTATTGTCCCGGCAAAGAGAAATCATTATTTACAACATCACAAATGCCCAACAAGGGTCTCAGCTATACCAACCTCGCCTCAGTAATACAATTTCAACAGTGTAAGCCTCAACTGGAGCAAATAACTCAATAACTCTCAACGTCAAGAAATAACATCAAGTATCACTTTTAATTCATAATTTACNGTCTTTCCTTTAGAACCCGACTCCGGAACGGTATTATCTAGACACAATCAACCCAAGTACATCAATAAGTACTCAATAAATCAATTTCTAAGTCAAGTTATGCATTTCCTACTATTCTTCCAAGAATACTAAAATTCGACCCCGGGCCCACACGTTTAGATTTTCGAAAATTCATGAAGGAATCAATTACCCGGAGTCTAAGGATCGAAGTTATGTAATTTATTCAAGAATTTATGGCCTAACATGGAAAATCACGAAATTCCTAAGAACCCTAAAGTTTACTACCTAATTCAATGATTTTAGGTGGTTTGTTAGTGAATTAAGCTAGGAATTATTGTTAAAATTAGAAGTTTTATGGGGTTTTGCTTACCTCTTACAGTGGGTGGTCGTTGAAGGTGATGCCCCAAGCTTGGATGCCCTATAATGGAGTTTGAAAATGGAAGGAATGAGGAAAACCTGAAATTTTGGAGTATTTAAGTGGGCTGCCAACAGGGGTTTCCGCACCTGCGACCATAAAACCGCAGGTGCGGTCTCGCACCTGCGAGAAAAGGATCGCAATTGCGGAAAAGGGCCTGGGACCTTGGGCTCGCACCTGCGGGGTTGGGAGCCGCACTAGCGGTCCCGCTCCTGCGGGAATCTGGTCGCCCCTGCGGAAAGGGTCGCACCTGCGATGGCCTGGACCGCACCTGCGGTCTCGCGCCTGCGGACTATGGGTAAGGGGCTGGGGTTCGCACCTGCGGCTGGGCAACCGCACCTGCGGTCACACCAGCTGCTGTGCACCAGCAGTGGTTTTTGCTGGTTTTTGGTCTCGCTCGGGGTCCGGGAGGCACCTGGGCCCACCTGAGCCCCCGTCCAAAAATACCAACAAGTCCCAAATCATTAAACGGACTTTCTCGAATTCACGGAACACTCAATACAACGCTAAAACTCAAAATCACTCTCCAAAATCCCTAAATTCAAAACTTAAGAACTTTGAAATTCTAGAATCCACTTTAACGCGCCGAGCCGGCCTAAACCACTCAAAATGACTTCAAATTTTGCAGATAAGTTATAAACGACACAACGGAACTATTCCGGGTCTCAGAATTTCATTCGGACCACGGGAACATAAAATCACTTCTCAAGTCACATTTCAAATTCTTTAGAAACCTCACAAGTTCATTAACTCCATTTTCCTCACTTGGACCCGAAACCAATCAAATCAAACCCGTTTTACACCAAAACTCACAGATAGGACAAACAACATATAATAAACCTGTTCCGGGCTCCGGAACCATAACACGGGCCCGGTAACAAGGTTTTCACATAATTATTCACTTTCACATTCCTTTAATATTTTCAGAAAACAATTTTCTTTAAAAATTTATTTCTCGGGCTTGGGGCCTCGAACTCGATTCCGGGCATACGCCCAAGTCCCATATTTTCCTACGGACCCTCCGGGACCGTCACATCACGGGTCCGAATCCGTTTACCAAAAATGTTGACCAAAGTCAACTTTATTCAATTATTCAATTCAAAAATCCCATTTTTATCAAATTTCCACATGGAAGTTTCCCGGCTACCTGTCCGGGCTGCGCACGCATATCGAGGTGAGATTAATAGAGGCTTTCGAGGCCTCGGAACACAAATTTAGCTGGAATTACTTAGGATGACCTTTTGGGTCATCACACTTTTCATGGGGAAAAAAAATTCTTCTCTTGTTTCTTCTAAAATCATCTTTCTTCTCTATTTTAGTCTTCTTCTTTCAACACTATTTAGGTCCACCAAAATTTTGCTAGTCCCTATTTATTTTTAGTCTCAAATCTCATATTAAACTGAAATTCTCGGTGAAATTGAAGCTTAATAGAAAAAGTTTATTGTTTAATCGAAGTTTAATAGCGAAGGTCACGACATGGCGTAACCATTCTTAGAGGAGCTAGAAGAGATTTTTTTTCTTTTAACAAATGACTGTGTGTCTATCACTTCACCCTCTTTTTTTTATTGTTTAACCCCTCCAAACATTTAACCATTTAATTACTTTTGATAGTTAGTTAAAATTCTTAATTAAATTTATATTTAAGTTAGTTTGATTTAAATATAAGAGTGTAACACACCATTAAAAAACCGACGTGGGAGTTTTTAATACATAGGGGAACTTATACATAAAAATGGCCTCACTTGGACGTGTCTAATGATTAATTAGTGTTACTGTCTTTAAAAAATTGATATTCTTATTATTCTCTATTTTTTATATTCTAGCCTTCTTCTTCATTTTTTTCTTCTTCTTTGTCATCTGAAATAAAAAGAATTCTTCTCTAGTTCTTCTAAATTTATCTTTCTTCTTCACGCAACCTCCTTCTTTCAGCACTATATAGATCCACCAAAAGACTTAATATTTACCAAAGTCTAATTGGAATTTTTATCAAGCCCTAATTGTTAATCCCAAATCTCATATTAAACAAAAATTCCCAGTGAAATCGAAGGTAAATTGAAAAAAATGCAATGTTTAATGAAGTTTAATGGCGAAAATCATAATTGTGGCATGACGTAGCTATTCTAGAATTAGCTGAAGGAGAATATATTCTTTTAAAAAAAAAAAGAAATGACTGTGTGTTTATCTCTTCACCCTCTTTCTTTGACTTTTTAACCCTCAATTATTTACCCATTTAATTATTTTTGATGATTAGTTAAATGTAACGACCCGGTTGTTTGTTTTGATTTCTAGAACCCCGTTCCCCTAAATAAGACTCCTCATATATGCTTTTACTGTTTAATAACTTGCGGGGATGGTCAGTTCAAGAATTGGAAGTGTTCGGGTTGAGATCGAAACATTTGGTTCCTTAAGGTTGGCTTAAAAGGCCAAGTTTGACTTCATTCAACATTTCGAATAAACGACCTCGAAATTGGTATTTGACGGTCCCAATAAGTTCGTATGATGATTTCGGACATGGGCGTATGTTCGGATCGGATTTTGGATGACCCGGTAGCGTTTCGGCGCCTAATATCAAAAGTTGGTTCTTGAAGTTCTTTAAAATTTGGTTTGAAATGAGTTAAGGTGATATCGAGGTCCGAACCGAATTCCAAGATCGAAAATAGTTTTGAATGTTATTTAAGACTTTTAGGAAAAATTTGGTGGCATTCCGAATTGATTTGATAAGAATAGGACGAGTGGAAGTCTTTTTGGAAGTTCTTGAGTTGATTTATATGTTTTGGCGTCCGATTCGTGGTTTTTGAGGTTATTTCAGTGTTCCGATCGTGCGAGCAAGTTTGTATAATGTTGTTAGACTTGTGTGGGTGTTTGGTTTGGAGCCTCAAGGGCTCGAGTGATTTTCGGACGTTCGGAAGGAATGAAAACACATTAGTTTTCTGGTGTTCCCGGCAGAAATTGCAGGTCTCGAAAATTGTGAAGGGCTTCACAATTGTGAAGGAGCCCGACCTAGGCAGTGTTCGCATTTGCGACAAATTTGCTGCATTTGCGATCCCAGAAGAGTTCACATTTGCGTCTTTTTGGCCGCATTTGCGACCCCAACAGCTGAAGGGCAAGGTCACATTTGCGAGGGCTTTGCCGCATTTGCGACCCTCACATTTGTGAACCTGTTGTCGCAAATGTGACATCAGAGGCCTTTGCCCAGCTCATTTATTGAGTGACTTAGGCCATTATTTCATTTTACTTCAACTCTTGGGCAATATTTGGAGCTTTGGAAAGGGGCTTTCACCTAGAACGTTGATGTAAGCAATTTCTATACAACATGAGTTAAATACATAGATTATGTGTAGATTAACATGTGAAAATCAAAGGTTTATATGAAAACCTAGGTTTTCGATAAAAATGAGATTTGACCACAAAATTGGTTATGGATCTTAGTAAAAATCATATATTATTGCTCCTAAGGTTATGAGTAACAACTTTCTTCAAATATTTCCGAAATCCAGGCACTTGGGCCCGGGGGTGAATTTTAAGAATCTAGCATTTTGGATTGGGTAATCACTTTAACAGTGGGGATATGAACTTTTGAGCATAGATTAATTAATTTATATAATGTTTGACTAGCTCCGAGTCGTTTGGCACTGAGTTCGGAGGTTTGAGCACGTTCTTGAGTCGGGAAGTGAGCCTTGAGACGAGGTAAGTCTCGTTTCTAACCTTATAAGAGGGAAATCTCCCCATAGGCAAATTAAATAATGTATGTGACTATTTGTGCACGAGAGACCGTGCGTAGCTACTATTTATGTTAAGTTAGGGTAGTGTAGGACCCCTATCATGCTATACTTGAAATAATTGCGCCTTTTAATTGTCAATTAAATTGCTTAAATCATAATTCTGTAAATCGTAAAAGAACTCCAAAAGGATAAGTCTTCACTCATTCAAGGTTATGAATGGAACACTTGACTGTTATCAAAAAATGGTGTTATTTAAGTGTTTTCTATTGTGGAGCGGGTCGAGCGCCTCGACAGATTAAATAGATGAATTTATTTTTCATGTCGTTCGACCCTCAACAGTGCACATTTAGTTATTATTGTGTTGGTTCGGGTCGTATGGCCTCGGCATTATTTGTGCATGTTGATTTTTGGAAATAATAATCATGAAAAAGATATTTATCATCTCTTGTTGTTGAGTTTAGCACATTTATTGTAGTCTATGCTTACTTATGATTTCGATTTATTATCATTAACCCTAATAAGTGTCAAGTCGACCCCTCGTCACTACTTATTCGAGGTTAAACTTGATACTTACTGAGTACATATTGTTTTATGTACTCACTCTACACTTGTGCACTTGAATGTGCAGGATCTGAGGCAGGTGCATTTGGTTATCAGTCCGGCGCGCATGCTTGACTTGGACTCAACACTCGGCACTCAATAGGTACATGCGCTCACTGGGGGTGTACAGACTCCGGAGGGGCTCCAACAACCCAAGCGCTATGCACAAACAACTCACGTTCCATAATATCAATATCTGGATATGCACTGACATCTCACGTGCTGCACGAACATCTCACGTGCTATCATATGATATCTGGATCCGCACAGACTACCCGCGGGCTACACAGACAACTCACGTGCTATCATATCAAATATCTCACAACATTCCCTCGGCGTCACTCATTCATGTACCTCTCTAGCCTCACAATTCTCAACAAATACGGGGACACAACCCAAACCAAGTATCACATCATATCAGCAAAATAATAGAGACTGAGGTAAACATGTACAAGAATTTCTATGACCGAGTGCAAATACTGTGAGCAGAATAAAGCCTAAGCATGATATCTAACATGAAGCTAGACAAGTTCAACAACAAGAAATACATAAACACAAATAATGGCTATTAGGCCCTACAGCCTCACGGGACGGACCAAGTCTCAATCCCTCGCTGTATACACCCACATGCATGTCACCTAATGTGGGTATCACCTCCAAACAGTCACATTATATCAAATTTTTCGGGTTTATACCCCTCAAAGCCAGAGTTAAAAATGTTACTTGCCTTAACAGCGTAAAATCCTACTTCGAGATGCCTCGTCTCTGGACTCTGTCTCCAAAAGCTCAGAATCTATCCATAATCAGAATAATGCTATCGTCACAGGCTAAAGAAATGAATTCCACAAGGAAAACTACAAAATAGGCCAAATATCCAAAATCGGCCAAAACCTGGCCCCCGGGGCCACGCCTCGAAACCAGTCAAAAATGGCAGAATTAGAAACCTCGTCCTCTCCCTAGTCTAACCATATAACATTCGTCAAAATCCGACTCCGTTTGGTCCCTCAAATCCTCACTGAAAACTCTCCAAAACTCAAGCCCTAACTCCCTCAATTTTACCCTAAACTCCTACAATTTTCATGGCTAATCAGTGGAAAAACATCATAAACGCGTATAAATAATCCAAAGCGACTTACCTCACTGATGTCTCGTGACTCTCTCTTGAAAAACACTGACCTAAGCTCAATACCCGATCAATAATGGTGGAGAAATGGGCAAAAATTCGCGAAGTGCTACTTTTATAGTTTTTTGCCAGGGATTCCGCATCTGCGGACCCTTATGCGCATTTGCGGCGCCGCACCTACGGAAATCCCACTGCAGGTGTGGATTTCACTTAAGCCATAAAACTCCGCATCTGTGCTCGAACCATCGCACCTGCAGTCCCGCAGATACGGTCCACCCTGCCTTTCATGCACCCATTTTCACATCTGCGGTTGGTCCTCTGCTTATGTGATTATCGCATCTACGGTCCCCACTCCGCAGGTACGGCCACACTAGAACAGCAGTCTTCTGTTGCAATTTCCAACTCCAAACTCCCCGTTAACTATCCGAGATCATCCCGATCCCCTCGAGACCTTAACCAATAATTCCAACAAGTCATATCACTACCCGGACTTAGTTGAACCTGTGGAACACCCAAAATAACACCAAAACACCAAATCAACCTCAACCTCAAGCCTAAGAACTTCTAAACTTCAAAATTCGCCAATGATGGCAAAACATACCAAACCATGTCTTAATGACCTCAAATTTTGCACACGTCATAAATAACACTACGAACCTACTCCAACTTTCGGAATTCCATTGCGACCCCGATACCTAATTATCCACTGCCAACCAAAATCTCCAAATTTTCCAACTTTTGCCAATTCAAGCCTTATTCTATCATGGACCTCCAAATTGCATTCCGTACACACTCCTAAGTCTAAAATCACCCAACGAAGCTAACTGAATCATAAAAATCCAAATCCGAATTCGTATACTCATAAGTCAACTTCCGGTTGACTTTTCGAACTTAGCTTTCTAACTAAGAGACTAAGTGTCTCATTTCACCCAAAAACTACTCCGGACCCAAACCTACCAACTCGATACAACTCAGCACAGTTGAACATCACATAAAGAAGCAGAAAGGGGAAAATTGGGCTATAACTCTCGGAACTACCAGCCGTTTCGTTACATCCTCCCCCATTAAACAAACGTTCATCCTCGAACGAGTCTAGAAACATACATGGAGTCTCAAATAGGTGTGGATATTTTCTTCGTATCTCTCGCTCGGTCTCCTAGGTGGCCTCCTCCACGGGCTGGCCTCTCCATTGAACTTTTACAGAAGCTATGTCTTTTGATCTAAACTTCTGGACTTGTCGATCCAAAATAGCCAGTGGCTCCACATCATAAGTCATATCACCCTCCAACTGAACTATGCTGAAGTCAAAAACATGGGACGGATCACCAACATACTTCTGAAGCATGGAAACTTGAAATACCGGATGCACACTCGAAAAGTTGGGTAGCAAACCAAGCTCATCGGCCACCTCCCCAATCTTCCGAAGTACCTCAAATGGACCAATAAACCGAGGGCTAAACTTTCCCTTCTTCCCAAATCTCATAACACCTTTCATAGGTGAAATCTTCAGCAATACCTTCTCCCCAACCATGTAAGTTACATTACGAACCTTCTTGTCCGCATAGCTCTGCTGCCTAGACTGCGCGGTGCGAAGCCGCTCCTGAATCAATTTCACCTTATCTAAAGCATCCTGCACCAAATCTGTACCCAAGAGTTTAGCCTTACCCGGCTCGAATTAACCAACCGAAGATCTACACCTCCTCCTATATAAAGCCTCGTACGGAGCCATCTGGATACTTAACTGATAACTGTTGTTATATGCAAACTCCGCGAGTGGTAGAAACGCGTCCCATGAACCCCCAAAGTCAATAACACAAGCGCACAACATGTCCCCCAATATCTGAATAGTGCGCTCGGACTGCCCGTCCGTCTGAGGGTGAAAAGTTATGCTCAACACAACCTGATTATCCAATCCTCATTGCACCCTTCTCCATAAGTGAGATGCAAACTGAGTACCTCTATCTGAAATAATGGAAATCGGGACACCATGCAAACGAACACCTCCCGGATATAAATCTCAGCTAACCGCTCTAAAGTGTAAGTGGTACAAACAGGTATGAATTGTGTATACTTGGTCAGTCGGTGCACAATAACCCAAATAGCATTGAACTTCCTCAAAATTCGTAGGAGTCCAACTACAAAGTCCATGGTGATCCGCTCCCACTTCCACTTTGGAATTATAATATCTGAAGCAAGCCACCCGGTCTCTGATGCTCGTACTTAACCTGCTGACAGTTGAGACACCGAGCCACAAACCCAACAATATCTTTTTTCATCCGTCTCAACCAATAGTGTAGCCTAAAATCTTGATACATCTTCGCGGCACCCGGATGTATGGAATACCGTGAGTTGTGGGCCTCTTCGAGAATCGACTGCCGAAGCCCATCTACATTAGGAACACATATCCGGTCCTGTATCCTCATCAAAACATCATCACCAATATTTACATCTCTAGCATCACCTCGCCAGACCTTGTTTTGAAGAACAAGTAAGTGCGGGTAATCATATTGATGCTCTCGGATATGATCGTAAAGAGAAGACCTGGAGGCTACGTGAGCCAATACCTGACTAGGCTTCAAAAGATCCAATCTCACAAGCTGGCCCACTAAGGCCTGGACATCCAATGCTAAAGGTCTCTCTACTACCGGAAGATATGCTAAACTCCCATACTCTCTGCCGGATGACTCAGATCATCAACCACCACATTGGCCTTACCCGAATGGTATAAAATAGTGAGGTCATAATCTTTAAGAAGCTCCAACCATCTCCGTTGACGCAAATTAAGATCGTTCTATTTGAACAGATGCTGCAGACTCCGGTGATCAGCGTAAATCTCACCATGGACCCCATAAAAATAATGACGCCAAATATTCAAAGCATGGACAATGGCTGCCAACGCAAAATCATGCACCGGATAATTCTTCTCATGGGTCTTCAACTGGCGCGAGGCATAGGAAATCACCCTACCCTCTTGCATAGAGACACAACCAATGACTATCGCGAGGCATCACAATACACAGTATAAGAACCTGAAGGTAATGGTAGAACTAACACTGGAGTCGTGGTCAAAGCCGTCTTGGTAATATCCAAATCCTGAATCTTCAGCTGATGATACTGATTAGTTCCAACCCTACATCGCCATATAGTAGCGAGGAGTGGTAGATGCAGCTTTACCCGATGAGGTCGGGATCGATTTCCACAGGGAGTTAATTTGGTTTGGAGTTGGGTATCTAACTAATCTAGAGTTGCGTGTTGTTTGTAATTGCACTTCTAAAAATTGTTGTGATTGATTCTATTATAGATTTAATACTATTGAATGCTAAGAATAATTTAAGTACAATCTTTTTGTGAAAGAATTTCAAGGGTTAAAAGGCAGTATGGAATTGACTTCCACCTAGGTGAGTATCTAATGGGTATCGAGAATCTTGGACAAGCTTTTTTTGATTTGGGTCGTGACATAACCGTCACACATAAGTGTTCACTCTATACCTCTCGGTAGTTTGAGTGACTTTTTCCCAATTTAACTTTCTCAAGTACAAATGGGTGTTCATTCAACACAAGTGAAATTGGCTCAAGTCGGGTATTACTATCTCTAGGTTTAACCCTTTAATTAGGGATATTAATCTCTTTAGTTCACCCAAATTTTTGGTTAGCCTAATTTTCTTAGACTTAGTTCCTCTTTTTCAAGAAGAGCCTAAGTCATAAAGTTGCGAATGAGTGTTTGCAACCACCAATTCTATAATTAAAGCATGAATTAAGCAAAATATCACTAACCCATAAACAATTAAGCCCTAAAATTTAAGTCCCATTAAACACCCACACTAGAGTTGGGTCACAACCCTAGCTATGGGATCTAGCTACTCATGATAATAGCAGAAATCAAAGATAAAGATAATATAAGCCATAATATTTAAATGCAATATGAAAATCTAAAGATTGAAGATAAATGTACTCTAAAATTACTCAAAAAGGTAAAACCCAACCGTTCATGTTCTCTCTAAAACAGAACTTGACCTAAAAATGTCAAAAAGGTCTATTTATACACAACTAAAAATTTCGGACAAAAATACCCTTGTAGAGAATTCGTGGACGCGTAATATTCAGTGTGGTCCGTGTTTCTTCAATATCGGGCTTGGATTGAGCTTAGTTTTGTGGACAGCGTAATTTCAACTATGTACACGTGTGCTTCAATTGCAGCCGCGTAATTTGGAAACGGACCGCGTTCTTCAGTGAAGCCTGACATGCAGGGTCTCTGAACCTCAAGATGCGCTCTCAGTGGAATTCCCTCCGCGCCCATGTAGGATCAATTCGTGGCCCCGTAATTTGGACACGGGCCGCGTTCTTCACTTGAGCCCAAACTCTAGAGTCTCTGAACCTCAAACCACGCTCTCAGCGAAAATCCCTCGCGGCCGTACTTTTCCAATGCGGTCAGCGGTGAATTAAGCACTCAAAGCAGCTTCTCTGAATCTAATTTCGCGGACCGCGTAATAGTGGCCGCCTCAGTGGTGGTCCTTACGCGACCACGCTTTTCTTACGCTCTCAGCGCTCCAATATTAGCCTTGGATTTATGCAAGTTATGGCTCTTTGCGTCATTTTGACCAAACTTTGCAAGCAAGCACATTAAGTTAGTTTTCGGGAATACCTTTACACATTTTGAGCCAAAACCTAACCAAAAGAGAAAAAATAATAGGCTAAAATCCATAGTTATCAACTCCCCCAAACTTAAGCTTTCGCTCATCCTCAAGCAAACAAGTTAATTCTTACATCCACAAGAAAAAGAAAGGAAAATTTCAGTTGTCCTACGGTGACTTCATCAAGCATCAACTGGGAGTACCAATTACCCTCAACACAAATGCATTATCAACAACATCATGCTATGACCTTTTGAGTTCCATAGTTCTAATGTGACACAAGAGCATCCAAAGTTGACTCAATTCATCAAGGAAACTCGCTCTCTCACGTAGGTCATTTTGATCCCAGACTCCTCCTCCTCTACTCTCCATGATCTAATCTCACTTTATAGAATGTGACACTCAAAATAGGGATTGTAAAGAAGTACGCTCATCACTCTCAAAAGACTGGCACAAGTCCTTCTCTAAGTACCATGAGCTTGCCCCTCATATAAATCACTACTAATGTAAGCTCACTCAACTTGAAATCATATAGGGCATTAGCGGGATGTAATGAAGGCTTTTTGGTTCAAGGTCAGACATAATGAACTATGATGGTATCATCTTTCCTAAAGCACTCTATTTTCTCAATTTGGCTCATACTTTCTTGACTCTTTGAGTCATTTTCTTCTTCCTTAGGGAAACTAGAGAGACACATTTCTTTATGACGATCATTTTTCGCCTTTTCTCATCATTCCAAGCCTTTCAACATTGTTTTCTTGAATCCTTTCAACCTTTACTTTCTTTTTGACATTCTTTCTTTTGGCTTTTTATCCCTTTCTTTTGCCTTTCCTTTTCATCAATTCTTTTTGTTCTTTGAACCTTTCATCACTTTGAAATTCCTCGTCTCTCCCCCAAACTTATGTTTTTTCCAAATGTTCATCATGAATGCTAAGGAAAGATTGGGTGACAAGAGAGGGTCATTATAGAACGGATGGAGGCTTGTAATGTGGTTTTTGAATGAAAAAGGCTTAGGCTCAAAAGAGTTGACTAAGGATATCATAATGGTAGGCTATGGAAGTTCCAAAGTTCAAATGGGACAAAGGAGAGCTTATAATCACTTCTCAAGTCGATCAACACTTAGAATTTCTCCTAGAAAAACATTCAGGGCAAGTTCTAGACTTGTTGGCACGGGACTTGGACTTGCAATTCAATACCTCACCTCTCAAGCTACTGGATTGTTAAATAGAATAGAGTAGAGGGCCCACAACACCCATAGCTAAGATTGAAGATCATACATGGCTCACAGAAACCACTTGATGATAGTTTTAGTCAACTCAAGAGTCTAAGGTCACAACTAGAGCTAATCTCGTCAACAAACTTGTATCTAATCATGGGGTCGAGTTAGTGCCAAGTGAACCTACTTGAGCCACTTTTATTCATTACTACTATATATCAAAATAGAAAGATAAACAGACTCAATCCCTTAAGGAGGTTGTCACGACATCTATCGTTGGGAAGAGCCACCCGGTTCACACAACATCCACTTTTGGAAAGAACCGTGGAATTAAGAAAACCAATGGCGTATTGATAAGGCAGAAATGTAAAAAGAAGCTACAAACTCAAAAAGAAGCTACTAAAGGAAATAAGAAGCTAAGCTATTAAGGAAAATTACAGAAGAAGTTATAAAGTAAAATACGAAAATTAAAATGAATATGTACAATAGGGGAGTGAAACGAATATATACAAAACGGGGATGAATATATACGTGGAATGGTAAAAGTTATATACATACAAAAAGTGAAAAATGATGAAAATGAAAATAACGATAAGTAAAAATAAACTAAAGAAAAATAGTATCAGAATTATTACATGCCAGTCATCAATATCATCAAATAAAAATAAGACCCCCCCACCCCCCACCCCCCCCCCAAATAGAAATTAGCATTGTCCTCAATGCTAAAAGCAAAAATAGATCAGGAGAGGGATAGAGAGTAAAGAAAACTCCCTATGTGGTCTCTTTCTGCATGGGATCATGTGCACTGGCGGGGTCCTCGGGCTATGTAGACTCATCACCTCCATCGGTATCCTCCAACTGAATCTGCAAGTCCTCGGTATGGGGTACCACAAATCTTCTCATCGTCTCTCTGTTAGCCTATTGCTCTAATGCATGTGCTATATGTGCTGCAGGGACATCCATAAAGAGGTCCAAAGGAATATCTCCAGCGGAAGTAAGCTTCTCCACCTCCTTCTTTAAATGCTCATCATTCTTCTTCACCTTCTTGACCTGTTTTCCCAGCTCCTTGATCACCTTCTCATGAGTACCTAAAGTCTCAAGAATTTTCTTCTGGTTGTCAAGGATATACTTCAATAAATCCTCTACTGACGGAGGCATTTGAAGCTGTGCTGGAGCAACCTGTGCTGCGACTACATTGGATAGGGCATATAGCTTTGATGTAGCTACATGAATCCAGTTGTTGATGCTGGACAAAGTCTGATTAACCCGCAGTGCAGTCTGAGGGAAAGCTGAGGAAGGAGGCACATATAGTGGGGCAGAGACTGATAGCCCTGAGGGCGGAGGTGGCACAACAGCATACGAAACTTCAAATGTGGAAGGCTCGGACCCAGAGGCCACTACCCTTGGCTCTTCAGACTGGCCAACAGAGGTACTGGCTTTGCCTTTGGACTTGGGTTTGTCTGCTCCCTGAAGACTATACTAAGAGAAGGGCCTTTTGGCCTTCGCTTTTGTGTGAAAATCCCTCCCTTCTACATCTTTGTCCTCTAAAAACAAGCTGAGGAATTTTGGGTATGGGTATGATCTTTCTCCCTTCCCAATAGCTTTGGTCATGTTACTAGCCATAATGTTCCCCACATTTATCGGGTACCCCGCCAAGATAGAAGCCACAACAATTGCCCGGGAGACTAGGATATCACTTTCAAGCTGAGATGGTTCTCGCCAGCTGCAAACGAAGGTGCACCACCCTTTTTCTTCAAAGGTCAGAGTGTTTCTAGAAATTTGGACACCAGGTGTAAGCTAAGTCAGTGTTGTCCCAGGGATGGCTATCATCTCTACAAGCCATGGACGGGCTGCCTCATTTATTTCTACCTTCTCCAAGTCAAGGGATTAGTCCACATCATCGAACCCGGCATATACATTAAGTGTCTTGCCATCAAATCTGATTTTCCGGTTCCGTACCTTAGTCACATATGTGCTCTTTTTTATGTGGGCAACATTGGCATAGAATTCTTTGACTAAGTACTCATTGGCCTCTGGCAGCTTGCTAGTGAAGAATTTCTACCCCACTCTTTCATCAAATTGCTTCTTCACATTGGAATTGTGGGATAGAAGGTCTCTTTCTATGAAATCCCTCTCAAGGGTGAGTGACCTTTGAGGCCACCATTCCCAGAACTTATGGTAGGCTTTCTCATAGACAAATCTGTCTTGCCACACAGCGAGCTTTCTTGATCTCACTAAACCTCCATCCGGGGTATCAGCACCTCTCCCGTCATCCGAGACATCCTCTTAATAATCAATATTAATTAGAGTCGTTGTAGAGGTCGGAGTTGTAGCAGGTGGTGACGAAGTCTCACTACCTCCTTATGAGCCATCAGAAGATCCAAAAAAGGAGGTAGATTTATTGACGAGGCAGTAGGGCTGTGATTGAGCCTCTTTTTGTGGTTGGGCAGCTTCCCCTTCAGAAATCTCGCATGAGGGGACATATTCACTTGTATCAGAAGAGTCAGAAGTCGGTCTTCAGAGGGTTTGCTTCTTGCCAATGATCCTTTGAGGAGCTCAAGGTGCAGTTTGTTTCCCTCTGCCCCGGCCCCTGGAGGATTCTCCCCTGCCTTGTGATTTTTCCGGACTGCCGCGAGATCGAACCATTATCTGCATACACAATCAGTGAGAGCTCATTAGTATTGTTTTTCAATGAATAATCAAAGGATAGCAGATGAAATAATCGCAGTGTTTGTTAAAGAAGGGGTCTGTTGACAGCGTAAAAAGGAATGCGGCCGCGGAAGAATGGGGATTAGACTACCCAGTCTCTGAAGCTAGGATTCCGCTAACCGCGAAAAAATGGGCACGGCCGCGTAACATCAAACGGTGACCGCATACCCAATTTGCTAAGTCTCTAAAGCTCAAGAACGCGGTCCACAAAATTATGGACGCGGCCGCATAAAGTCAACCGCGGACCGCGGGAAAATCATCGTGATCACGAACTATTATCCAATTCAGAACTTACAAAAGTATGAACACGGACCGCGAAGTTTGGACCGCGATCCGCAGAGTTCAAACCATATTGGCATTGATGAAATATTTAAGACTTAGGGTTTCACTTAGGCAAACATTTAAGCAATTAACCGGCATGGTGAACAAACCCTATCCCCCATTAGGCATGAAAATCAATTACCCATATTGAATTAAGCCTCAATTATGCATCATTTTTTATTTTGGCATGTATTAACCCTAACTAAATAGACAAAAGTAGAACTAAAATAAAAGTAAAGAAAGAAATAAAATTAATACAAAAGTTTGAGCATACAAGTTGTGGATTTGTAGTAGAAAATTGACTCCTGATTAATGAGATGAGAGTGGAGTTCAAAGTAGAAGAAGGTGAACAGTGCTCTATTTGCTCTGGGAGCTTGAGGGTCAAAAAGGGTAACTGTGCTAAGGATGTTCTATTTATACTCACAAAATGGGGACCCACCGACTTACCTGAGCATGGTCCGCAAAATTCCACCGCGGTACACTCTTTTACCTTTCAAAAGTCCTTTTCATAAACATGTCCACTGAGAGCGGAACTATGGCCGCGGCCGCGAAAGAGTAACGCGGACCGCAAAATTTCGAACGTGGACGCGAATAAAACTTTAGAGAGTTGCTATTCTTGACTTTTCAAGTACGCGTTCGCTGACCAATTTCTCCCCCGCGAAAAGCTCTCGCTGACCACAAAATTTTGAGTGTGGTCAGCGTAATTCTCCAAACTTAGGTAAATATTTCCAGCAATAGTGCATTGCTCAAATAGTTCCTACACAAAGCTCACAACCAGTTAGTTCAAAATAAAGCCTAATCTAAGAAGAAAATCAAAAGGAAAGAAAAGCACATGGGTTGCCTCCCATGAAGCGCCCAATTTAACGTCGCGACATGACACAAGTTACCATCATCATTGGAAATCGATCAAGGACACCAAATGGATGTCATCAAACTTTCCCAAGTAATGCTTCACTTGGTGCTCGAGGAGTGCCAAACTGTGTGAAGATATCTTTCTTTAGGAATGCCACCACACTCCGAGCCTCGTTGTTGGGCAAAGCCACAACTTTAACCCACTTGGAAACATAATCAATAACCACTAGAATGTAAGTGTTACCACACAAACTCACAAAAGGCCCCATGAAGTCTATGCCCCACACGTCCAAAATGTCAATTTCAAGAATAGTGGTGAGAGGAATTTCATCCTTTTTGGAAATTCCCCTAGCTCTCTGGAATTCATCATACCTCTTAACAAGTTCACTTACATCTTTATAAAGGGTTGCCCATAAAAATCCACAGTTAAGAACCTTTGAAGCAGTTCTCGCCCCACCATGATGACCATCGTAGGGCGAGGAATGGCAAGCATCAAATATACTCATTTGCTCCTCCTCCGGGACACATCTACAAATCACCCTGTCATTGCAAATCTTGAACAAATAGGGCTCATCCCAATAATAATCCAAACTGTCCCGTTTTAGTTTCTTCCTTTGGTTAGAAGAGAGCTCACACGGGACAATGCTGGTAACAAGGAAATTAGCAACATCCGTGAACAAAGGCATACCATTCAAAGAAACTGAGAGGAGTTTCTCATTTTCCTCTTCTAAGTGGGACAAATGATCCGCTACCTGATTATCACTTCATTTTCTATCAATAATCTCGAGGTCAAACTCATGAAGCAACAAAACCCATCTCATCAATCTAGCTTTCGATTCTTTTTTGGTCATCAAGTAACGGAGTGCCACGTGATCGGTGTGAACGATCAATTTGGCACCCATGATATATGACCTAAACTTTTCCATGGCGAACACCATTGCTAACAACTCTTTCTCCGTCACTGTATAATTGATATGGGCATTCATCATTTTGCTTTTATAATAAACCAGATGAAATATCTCGTTTATCCTTTGCCCCAAAGTTGCTCCTACCACAACGTCACTAGCATCACACATGAGCTCAAAGGGAGAGCTACAATTGGGTTCGGTAATTATGGGAGTGGTTGTCAATTTATACTGAATAATCTCAAAAGCTTTCACGCATTCTTCATTGAACACAAACTTTGCATCCTTTTCTAGAAGCTTGCACAAGGGGTTCACCACTTTTGAGAAGTCTTTGATGAAACTTCGGTAGAACCCCGCGTGCCCAAGAAAGCTCTTAACTCCCTTGACAGAAGGATGAGGAGGTAGCTTTGGAATCACTTCTATCTTCGCCTTGTCCACTTTGATTTCATTCTTTGAGATCTTATGGCCGAGGACAATTCCCTCCTCGACCATAAAGTGGCATTTTTCCTAATTAAGCACTAGATTTGTCTCTTCACATCGGGCTAACACTTTGTCAAGATTTTCCAAGCATTTTCAAACGATTCCCCAACAACACTAAAATTATCCATAAACACTTCAAGGAAATCTTCCACCATGTCCATAAATATTGCCATCATGCACCGCTAGAAGGTAGCAGGTGCATTACACAAACCAAACGGCATCTGTGAGAATGCAAATGTTCCATACGGGCATGTGAAGATAGTTTTCTCTTGGTCTTCCGGGGAAATGAGAATCTGGTTGTACCCTGAGTACCCATCCAAAAAGCAATAGTGGGCACGCCCGGCAAGTCTATCTAACATTTGATCAAGAAAGGGCAATGAAAAATGATCTTTGCGGGTCACTTTGATCAACTTTCGGTAGTCCATGCTTACACTCCATCCGGCCACGTTCCTAGTAGGGATCAACTCATTATTCTCATTTGTCACCACAGTCATACCCCCATTTTTTGGCACAAATTGCACCGGTGAAGTCCATGCACTACTTGAAATAGGATACACCACCCCTGCATAAAGCCATATGATAATTTCCTTCTTGACGACCTCTTGCATAACCTTGTTCAACCTCCTTTGATGTTCCATGGAGGGTTTGGCATCATATTCGAGTATAATTTTATGCATGCAAAAGGTGGGGCTTATGCCCGGATTGTCAGCTAACGTATGACCAATTGCCTTTTTCCTTCTTTGAAGCACCTCAAAGGTGGAATTTACTGCACTTTGGTTAATCCAGTAGAAAGAATAACAAGTAATGTAGAAGAAGGGTCTAAGAATTCATACCTGAGGTGTGAAGGTTGAGTGTTCAACTCCAATGTTGGTGGCTCATCGATTAAGGGCTTGGTTGGTGGAGTCTTCTGGTTTTTCAAGTCCAATGAGAGTTTATGGGGCCCATATGAGTAGGATCCCATTCCTTGCAAGGAATTTGCACATTCAATCAAGCCATCCCTTTCAACATCCTCATGGTTTAACAACACAACTTCTATAGGGTCTTCCACATTAATCATGGCACTCGTGCATCAACTATCACCTCCGTCACAAGATCCACAAAAGAGCAAATTTCATTACTATTCAGTTGCCTCATTGATTTGCACACGTGGAATACAACATTTTCATCGTCCACCTGGAAGGTGATCTCCCCTGCTTCCACATCCACCAATGCCTTCCTTGTTGCTAGGAAAGGCCTTCCAAATATTATAGGCACCTCATAGTCGACTTCGCAGTCGAGAATCACAAAATTCGCGGGCAGAATAAACTTGTCAACTCGGACAAAAACTACATCAATAATACCAAGCGGCCTCTTCATTATTCTATCCGCCATTTACAATCTCATTGAAGTAGCTCTCGGTGACCAATACCCAATATCTTGAATATGGAGTATGGCATCAAATTATACTTGCTCCCAAATCACACAAGGCTTTTGCAAAATCGGCGCTACCAGTGGTACATGGAATTTTAAAGGCGTCAGGATCTTCAAGCTTTGGAGCCATCGAGTACAGAACAACACTCACTTGATGAGTCATTTTGATGGTCTCACAGTCCATAGATCTCTTTTTAGTTACCAAGTCCTTCATAAACTTGGCATATCCCGGCATTTTCTCAAGAGCTTCCACCAAGGGCACATTGATTGACAAGCTTTTCATCATCTCAATAAACGTCTTGAATTGGTTTTCATTCTTTTGCTTTGCTCGTGTTGAAAATAAGGTGGAGGAGGCCTCTTGGCTTTAGGCACTACCATTTTCGGTATGTCTATCACGTGTTCCCTAAACGGGTTCACATCATTTTGAGTCTCCTCCTCATTGTCATGAATATCGATCCTCACTTCATCATTCACATTATCATTCACTTTCTCATCAACTATTGGATCATTATCATTTTGCAACACAACATCATCACTCGTAACTTTCTTTTGATTGGAGGTACTAGCGTCTCCACCTCTACCACTCCTTGTGGTCACCACCATAGCATGGCCTATACTGT
The DNA here is from genome assembly GCA_005239495.1 of Nicotiana undulata. NCBI lineage: Eukaryota > Viridiplantae > Streptophyta > Magnoliopsida > Solanales > Solanaceae > Nicotiana > Nicotiana undulata. The sequence continues at coordinate 19,363 of ML293286.1, forward strand.
TCTCACCATTCAGGTTTACTACCGTGTCACTTGGTAGCGCCCTCTTAGGGCGAGTATTCAATGCTTGAGAAATTTGACCTATTTGTACTTCCAAGTTGCGGATAGAAGTAGTGTGGGAGGCTATTTGAGCACCGGAATCGGCATTCCTTTCCATCATTTTTTTGAACATACTCTCCATCCGCCCTTGACATTGATATGGAGGTGGAATTTTGGGTTGTTGATACATCAGGGGAATTTGAAAGCCTGGCCCCCGATTTCCATTACCTCCCTAATTGTTGTTATTGTTTCCATTCCAATTACTATATTTGTTTCCTTGATTCCCCTAGTTTCGGTTGTTGTTATTGCCATTGTTCCAATTCCCTCGGCCTTGGTTTCAACAGTTCTTTTCCCTTGCGATATCCATTGTTGATTTGGAGCATTGCTCCATTGTCCTAGGTAGTTGTTGGCATATAACACTTCCTCAGTTTGGTCATTGATAGTTTCTGTGAGTCCACCAAACTGTAGAGAGACCTGGTCCTCTACCAGTTCCCTCAGATGAGTACACTAAGAGAGCAAGTAAAAGAGATACGGGATTTTTACGTGGAAAATCCCACTAAATGGGACAAAAACCACGACCTACACTTGTAGGATTTCAACTTCACTAACTTGTAATCTAAACTATTACAAGCCACTTTGTAATGGCACTCTTACAAAGACTTTAACACACAAGGTTTATGGTTGAGAGATTCTTGACACGGTGCTTCTACAAAAGCAAATGGGATACAATGAAAAACAAAATGCAAGATTACAACTCAACTATGGACACTAACGATACAAGGTGAAACTGGTCCGTGTTAGTGGATTTGTCTTCTTGCTCTTGACACACTTGAGTCTTCAATGCTAGAGCCCTCTTCAATGCTTGAGAGAATGTTTTTATTAAATGCTCAAGTGAATATATTGTTTGTCTCCAAACAAGATATTACAACCCTAAGACATCCCAAGGACGATGCACATACCTAGATAGTACAATCTTCAACCCATGGGAAGTGACTGTTGCATTGTTATTGCACTGTAGCATGTAAAGTTGCAGGTAGTCACTTTTTTGTCACAGCTTTACAGCTGTAGAGTTGACATGTACTTTCGCCTTTGAGACTGTTAAGGAATCAGGTCCCTCAGTTGTTCCCTATGAGTAAAACAATACACTATCCAGAACTCTTGAGTTAAAGCTGACCGATTGTGCTGGCCACATATCAGGTCCTTTATCTGGTTCTTCACATGAAAGTTTGTTAGATCACCAAAATAGAATACATCCCATCAATTTCCCCCTTTTTGATGCAAACTCTTATAATTGGTGAGCAGTTATATACATTAGCATAACTAGATACATAACAGATGAGAGACCAAATCCCAAAGAAGTTCCCCATGTCTGTGTGCTTCCCCCCTTAATCCTTACCATCAATTATTCCCTTAACTTCCCCCTTTTGGCATCATAAAAAGGAACAAACAGTTAGAAAGCATAAAGAAGTCCAACAGAGCTAACTCATGCCCCTTATGTGCACACAACATGATAGAGAACAGAATAAAAAAGCAGAAAGGCATTAAAGAGAACATAAAAAGACTGAGTTTCGTTCATTTAATAAAAGATTAAAACATAGAGAAGTCTTTGCTTGGAATAGCAAAGACTTCATTTGGACTGTTTCAGATGGGATCAATCAGGTGTTATCCACATACCAATCACAAAAAGAAAAACAACAAAAGACAAAAAATGTTAACCACATCATCATCACAGACAGACTAGACAAGACAGAAGCCTAGGGGGCAATAGAAGAGGGAGTCTTGGAGGAGGAGGCAGTAAGAGTCCGGAGAACCAAATCCATGCAGGCATTGGCAAAAGGACTGTTCCTCGAGCAGTTTCTCCCGTAGGTTCTCAACCTGCTGCCTGAGCTCAGAGTTCTCCTTTGTCAAGAGGGCAACTTCTTCATTTGAGGAAATAGCAGAACCAGGTCCCCCATTAGCTTGACTTGATTGAGCCTTCAGTATGGCAATTTGAGCCTTAAGCCTATTTATCACGTCATTTGCAACATTCAGCGCATTGATCAGTTGATAGATGGTCGAAGTGCTTCTCCCAGCCTTCTCAAAACACTCGCATTCCTCAAGGGTTGTCTTCGAAAAGGTTTGCTTGCGGGTCCCTACTCGGAAATGCTTAACTGACACTTTGTAAAATTAAGTAGAAAACCATAAGGGATCTCATGATTGCCATCCTTGACATGTACAACCTTCTCCAAATGTTCAATCATGAGAGCAGGAAGGTTTATTTGTTTGCACTGGTCAAGGGCTTCTATCAAAATCAGATCAGCCCTGGAAGCAATGGAGTGCCTCTCAGCACGGGGAAGAAGAACCTTATTTACTAGTTCAAAAATAAGCTGGTAGAGAGGTAGCATGGCCTTCTTATGAACCCGTTCCCCCTGCTGGGTTGTTCTAGACTTAACAATAGCTCTCCTAAAGTTTTCCTCACAAGCATGCTTATTAGGATCCATATAAGACAACCCCCTAGATGGAACATTGAGAACTGTTCCTAGAGCAGCATCATCAAAGACAAAATCAATACCTTCCACCACAGCACAACCATGACCCTCAACAGGGGTCAAGAAACTAGCAAAGAACTCGCGCACAATATCTTCAAAAACTTGGGGCACACTTACATTGAATAAGTGCTCCTATTTATGGAACTCCACCATAGCCATCAGTTGGCTCATCCCTGCAATCTCATAGATCTTAGGGTCAAACATACGATCCCACATCACTCTCGGACCTTAAACATTTTCCGTCCACTTTCCACTACTACATGATACTGTTTTCTTAGAACCAGGTCCCCCGACTGTTTCCAACTCCCTTTTCCGTTTACCAGACAGTTGCATAGATTTTCTCTTAGCACTTGCTGCAGATACAAACTTCCTAGCACTCGTTTCTCCAGCTTCACTTTTCTTAAGTTTCCCACCACTCTTTGTGGGTGACAAACTCTGCTTCTTTTGACTTTCAACTACAATCTCAGGCACCGACCTTTTTGAAAGAAGTGTTCTCCCTACCAAAAAACTGGGTTCCTCTGCAGTTTCCTCTTCTACTTCAACTACTGGTATTGCTTCATCCACAAGCACTTTCACTTCCTTCATCAACCTCTTCTTATTCTGCTTACTGCTCTTCTTACCTTTCTCAAGAGCTGAGTCAAGGGCTTCCTTTTTCTGCAACCTAGTAGATGGTCACTTCACGGAAGTTTCAGGAGTACTCACTCTCTGACAGATTTTGAAGAGGGCACTCAAGACCATTTCATCCTCATCATCTTCATTTGTGGGCTCAGAAAAAGGAGGGATGGACTCTAGAGGAGGAGTATAAAAGATGGTCTCCTGGGGGGTCTTTTGAAGAGGAGAACCAGGTTCCTCTCCAGATTTATTGGTCACAGACTCATGGATGGGTGACTCATAAAGGACCATCGTCCCTGCATCCTCTAGGAAAGAAGGATCTGCTCCCTGAGTCTCAGGAAGAGAAGGAGCCCCTTCAGAGGGAAGGTTCTCAGAGGCAATGGCCATTATGTTTTCGACCGCCTTTTTTTCCAAAGACTCCGTGGGAGTCGAGGAATTGAGAAGAGAGGAGTTAAGGTACTGGTCCGGGTCGTCCTCTGAGGCTTTAGAGGCCTAAGTAGCTTCAGTGACTAGAGGTTCTTTTGGTGGTTCAGATGAAGAGGGAGGAGCAATGGGTGCTTCAGTGACCAGAGGTTCTTTTGGTGGTTCAGATGAAGAAGGAGGAGCAATGGGTGCTTCAGTTACTGGAGGGTCTTTTAGTGTTTCTGGTTCTGTAGGGAGTGAGGAGGAATTAGGTATAGAGATGACAACCTCTGGGAGAGAGGAGGCATGATCCTCCGCTGAAACTGGGTTGGAATCAGAGGTAGGAGAGAGAGAGAGAGGGTGTGTTTGTGTCTGCCATTGTTGACGAGTGAGAAAAACTTCAGAGAAGGAGAAAGTGCTTTTTCAGGAAAAGAGAGAATGAGAGAAGGTGTTTGAGGAGCGGTTAGAGACGAAGAAGTTTTATAGGAGAGTGGAGTAATGAGGGGGAAGAGGAACAAGTTCAAATGGCGGTAGGCGTTTGGGGAAAAGAGAACGTGCATAGGGAGTTGAAAGGGTGGAGTGACAGACGTGATAGACTCAGTTACAGAAAAAGGTAGATGATGTGGCAGAAGTAATTAATTTTGTTGCTTTTTGAAAAAGGTAGAGAATACACATGACTACTAACTTGTGGTACAGGGACCAGGTCCCGTAACTGTTTTCTTGAAAATGTTTCTCAACCTTATTGTGTTCTACAAAGCCATACCTTAAAAGTATGTAATCATCATGCGTGTCTACCTGCAACGGTATTGATGTGAGTTACACCTCATCACAGAAAACTTTAGCTATCTATACCTGAGTGTGACTCTCATAGCCAGGGTTAGGGACCAGGTCCCTAATTAGGTCTCAGCAGCCACAGTGTCGTTCTATTTTTCTCAAAATGCTCCCTACCTAGTGCTTTGGTAAAGATATCCCCAATCTCATCTTCAGTACATCAAAACGTCATGCAGATGAGCCCCTTTTCAACGTTGTCTCTGAGGAAGTGATGTCTCACATCAATATGCTTAGTTCTCTTGTGTTGAACTGGGTTCTTTGCCATGTTGAGAGCACTGGTGTTGTCACATAGAAGTGGTACGCTGTCAATGTACACTCCAAAATCATCCAATTGTTGTTTGATCTATAACAGCTAAGCACAGCAGGATGCAGATGCAACATATTCTGCCTCGGCTGTGGACAAGGCCATTGAGTTCTACTTCCTTGTACCCCAAGAGATTAGGCAGGATCCAAGAAAGTGAGCCATCCCTGAAGTGCTTTTCCTGTCAACTAGATAACCTACATAATCAGTGTTAGCATAACCAATAAGATTGAAATTATCACATGGGGAATAGTACAGGACCAGGTCCTGTGTGCTTTTGAGATAGCGTCGGATTCTTTTGGCATCCTTAGATGAGACTCCTTAGGATTTGATTGAAACCTTTGATAGAAACTAAACGTCCACCAAACTGTATACAGAACCTGGTTCTCTTTCAGTTCACGACGTAAGCAACAGATTGTAAAACCAAACAGTAAGGGGACCTGGTCCTCTACTAGTTCCCTAAAGAATACACAGAGACAACAAGTAGAAGAGACGCTGGAGTTTTACGTGGAAAAATCCCAACTCAAGGGAACAAAAACTACGACCTACACTGGTAGGATTTAAACTTCACTAACTTGTAATCTCAACTATTACAAGCCACTTTGTAATGACTCTCTTACAAAAGAGTTCAACACACTAACTTGTAATACACTTATTACAAGCCACTTTGTTACTAACTGGTTACAAAGATTTCAACACACTAATTTGTAATACACTTATTACAAGTCACTTTGTTAATCACTAGTTACAAAGACTTTAACTTATGACTACACTACTCACAACACAAACACGAATGGTTTATGATTTTGAGTTTCCTAAAACAAAGCTTCTAAGAAAGAAAGATAGGATTTACAATGAATAACAACACAAGATTACAACTCAACGAAGGACACACATATACTCGTTGTGGATCTGGTCCGTAGTGGAGTTGTCTTCTTGTTCTTGACACACTTGAGCCTTCAACAATGGAGCAGATCTTCAATGCTATGAAGAATGTAGCAAATGGCCAAGTGAATGAATTATTTTTCTTCCAACAAGATATTATATCTCTAGGACATCTCAAGAATGATACCCATGCTTAGTTGGTACACTCTTCAACCAATGGGAAGTGACTGCTGCACTGTTTCTGCACTGTAGCGTGAACAGTTGTAGGCAGTCACTTTCTGTCACAGCTTTCAAGCTGTAGAGTTGACTTGTACTTCTATATGGGGAATGTTAAGGGATCAGGTCCCTAAACTGCTTCATGTGAGTTCGTACACACTACAACAAATAGGAAGTCACTGGTGTACTGTAGCGTGCACAGTTGCAGGCAGTCACTTTCTGCCACTGCTTTCCAGGTGTAGAGTTGACTTGTACTTCTATCTAGGGAATGTCAAGGGATCAGGTCCCTAAACTGTTTCTTGTGGATCATAGAGTATACTGCCCGGACTTCTTTGAGTTCATGCTGAATGATTATGCCGGACATGCATCAGGTCCTTTATTTGGTTCTTCACAGAAAGTTTGTTAGATCATCAAACATAACATTAACCCATATTTCTTTGAGTTCATGCTGAATGATTATGCCGGACATGCATCAGGTCCTTTATCTGGTTCTTTACATAAACGTTTGTTAGATCATCAAACATAACATTAACCCATATTTCTTTGAGTTCATGCTGAATGATTATGCCGGACATGCATCAGGTCCTTTATCTGGTTCTTTACATAAAGTTTGTTAAATCATCAAAACACAACACTAATCCATCAATTTCCCCCTTTTTGATAATGACAAACTTTTAAAATTGATGAATAGGTATAGAGTCTAACTTAACCAGATAAAGTACAAGGACCCCATATTGTTCTCCCTATCTATGTGTTTCCCTACGGTTGACAATCAGGTCCTTCATCTGGTTCTTTACATAAACGTTTGTTAGATCATCAAAACAAAATACTAACCTATCAATTTCCCCCTTTTTGATGATGACAAACTTTTATAATTGATGAGCAGTTATATAATCTAACTTAACCAAATTAGAGACTAGGACCATATATTGTTCCCCCTGACTATGTGCTTCCCTCTGCTTCCCTCTTAGTTCCTGCTCACATTATCAACTTTCCCTTTCCCACATTATCACTTATCATCTTCCCCCTTTTGGCATCATAAAAAGGCACAAACAAACAGAAAGCATAAAGAAGTCTAACATAGCTAACCCATGTCCCATGTGCACACAACCTGATAGAAAACAGAAGTAAAAGGAAAACAAGCATTGTCCTTAGCAAGAGAGAAGTTGATTCATGGATGATAATATTTTTAAATTCATCAGGAGCAGTAAAGGTGAAATTCAACATGCCATCACACACAAAAAACAAAAGCAACAAACAACCACAAAACATCACAACATAAGACAACTGGACATTGAGAGGAGCCTAGAGGGCACTAGAAGAGGAAGGCTTGGAGGAGGAGCCATCACGCAGATATGGTCCCCTTCAACAGTGGGTACAGCCCCCCTAAACAGATGATCCCATTGTTGGAACTCCACTACCTCTAGAACTTGCCTCATCCGTGCCATCTCAGAGATGTCTGGGTCAAACATACAACCCCACAAGACGTTTTGAGTTCGCAATCTCTCCTGCCCAAGTCCACTATCACTTGGTATGGTTTTCAATGAACTGGGTCCCCCAACAGTTTCCCTCTGTCATTTTCTCGACTTCGCAACAGACTTCCCTCTCTCACGCTCAACAACCACCACTCTTCACAGATGATGCACCTTTTTTTTACAGCTTCCTCAGGACCTCCAACCACAGACTTCCGGACCTTTGTAGATCTTTTCACTAAGGAACTAGGTTCCTCCACAGCATCTTTGTCAACCTAAACCACTGGAATGTCCTTGTCAGCCACAACTTTCCCTTTCTTCATCAACCTCTTCTTCTTTTTCTGAAGTTTTGCAACCAGGTAGAAGGTCGCTTGGAAGAAGACTCAGGAGTAACTGCTGGCTTGCGAAAAATCCCTCAATGGTACATAAATGGGAGGGATAGACTCCAAGGGTTTAGTGTATAAGATGGGTTCCTGGGTTGTTTCTGCTGAAGGAGAATCAGGTTCTCCATCAGGTTTTTCTTTGACTGTGTCATGAACCAGAGACTCAAAAAGAACCATAGTCCCCTCATCCCCTAAAAATGGAGTTTCTTCCCCTTGAGACTCGAGAAGGGGGGAGGCTCCTTCATTCGTTAAGGAAGGGTAGGAGTGAGATGGTTTTATGGAAGGAAGGGTAATAAAGAGGGGGTAGAGGAACGGGTTCTGACAGACGCACAAACTCTAAAAGTAGGATGGTGTGGCTTTGAAATGATTTTGTTATCTTTTGAGAAAAGCAAGAGAAAAACACATTACTACTAATATGTGGTACATGAACCAGGTTCTGACATGTTTTTGTAAAATTTTTTGCTCTCTCTTGCAATTCAACGTCGTACCTTTAGCTTCTATAATCATCATGCATGTTGACGTGAAATGGTATTGATGTGAGTTAGGCTTAATCAGAAAACACTTTAGCTAACTGTACCTGAGTGTGAATCTCATAGCCAAAGAAGGGGAACCACGTCCTCAGTTAGGTTTCATCAACCCCAGTGCTATCTTGTTTCTCTCAAAGGGTTCCCTACTTAGGAATTTGGTGAAAATGTCTGCAATTTGATCTTTAGTGCAACAAAACTTCATGCAGATATGTCTCTTTTCAACATTGTCTCTGAGGAAATGATGTCTCACATCAATATGCTTAGTTCTCTTGTGCTGAACCGGGTTCTTTGCCATGTTGAGGGCACTGGTGTTGTCACATAGAAGTGGTACACTGTCAATGTACACTCCAGAATCTTCCAATTATTGTTTGATCCACAGCAGCTGAGCACAACAATAAGCAACTGCAACATATTCTGCTTCGGCTGTTGAGAGAGCCACTGAGTTTTGCTTCCTTGTACCCCATGAGATTAGGCATGATCCAAGGAAATGAGCCATTCCAGAAGTGATTTTCCTGCATTCCTTGTTCCTCAATCTGTGGAGTGCCTTGCACAGCATCTCCAACTCGTTTTTCAGCTTCAGTGAAGGTAATTTGGGGTACCAGGTTCCTCATGTGGATTTGAGGAAGAGGTTGTATTGTCTTTATTTACTTTCCTCTGGCACATGCATCAAAAACTCTGTGCTCCTTGAACTTAGAGTTAGGCAGACCACGAACCAGGTCCCTCTGTATTAATCTATTCAAGAGAGAAAAGCTTGCATGACCTAATCTTCTATGCCACAGTTCTGCATCATCATCAACTGCCTTCAAGCAGCTCATATCACCAGCTTCCAAGGATTCAAAGTCAGCAACCTAGATATTCTTGTGTCTTTTAGCAATCAAAACCACCTCACCAGTTACTAGACTAGTAATAGTGCATACTTCAGACAAGAATTCTACTTTGTTCCCTTTATCACAAATTTGAGAAACACTCAAGAGACTGTACTTCAACCCATCTACATAGTACACATTCTCAATTGAGTTCTCAAGTAATCTTCCAACCCTTCCAACACCGAGAATGTACCCTTTTTTTTCATTGCCAAAGGATACATCTCCTGGTCCCTGCATGTCAGAGAAAATCCATGGTGTTCCCAGACATGTGTTTTGAGCATCCACTGTACATGATCCATTATAGTCCTTTTCCTCTCACTGGTCCCTACACATATGAATCAAGGGTTTGATTTAGGAACCCAAACATGTTTGGGTCCCTTGTAATTAGGAAAAGGGTGAATAAGAGCTCTTCTAGTCCATGCAGGCAAGAATCGATTTTTCTTAGTGGGACCTGGTCCCTTCTTAGAATTCCTCTTGTCAGAAAACATTTTGTTTTTCTGAACTGATTGATCACTGGCAGGGCAGCTTTCTTTGAAGTGCCCATTGTTCCCACAGTGAGTACAGAGCCAGTTATCTGGAACAGAGACATACTTGTTGTGTGGGTTGTAAGGAATATTTTCCTTTTGAAACCCGATCCCCTGCCTGTTTCCACTATTATTAAAGTACATGACAGTGACAGCATCAGAGGACCAAGTCCACTTAAGTGATTTTTCAGGATCACTCTTCACTCTTCCTAGTTCTTCCTGAAGTTGTTTGTTTTTCTCAAGCTCTGCACACAAACTAGATTTCACTGATCTTAACTTATATTCAAGTTTAAGGTATGCCTCACTTGCAACTTCATTTCCCTTTTGGGTGTTGTCCATCCATTTTTTTGTTTGGTTTTTCAATAAGTTATTTTCTCTAGTTACTTCTTCCACTTGTTCCTTCAAGTCTATAATAGAAATTACCATATCATCCCTCCCTTGATCTATGTCACCAATTTCTTCTATTAAATCATTTTTCTCATTAATGAGGCTATGATAGGCATCAATCAACACGTTTGCTAAGGACATCAATTTTTTCTTAGAGTAGGTTTTCAAACTTCTTTGAACATCAAGAAAACTTACCTCATCTTCCTCCTTGTCCTCCTCCTCATCATCAGATTTGGCCATGAGTGCAAAGATTGACTCATACTCCTTGGCCTTGTTATCTACTGCCATCATGGAATCATTTCCTGCTTCTGGTTCCTCTTTTGATTCACTAGAGGAGTCTCCCTATGCAGCAAGAGCTTGCTTCACAACATTGTCAGCTGCACTTTTTCGGCTGAATCGTTTGTCAAGAACCCGGTTCCTCTTTGCGGTTTTGTCAGAATTGTGCTTGTAAGGCTCCTGCTTCAGAAGTGGACATCCCTTGATAAAGTGTCCTGGCTTTCCACACTTTATACATAGTTCATAATTTATAGGCTTGCTCGAATTGCCTCTTCTTGGTATGCCACCATTCCTTTGAATCATATTTTTGAATCTTTGAGTGAGATACTCCATGTGGGATTCATCACCACTTGAATCCTTGTTGGTAGCCTTGAGAAACAGGTTATTCTCCTTCTCGGGCTCTCTTCTTCGATATCCTTTTTTCTTTTTATCTCATAAGTTTTGAGATTTCCAATAAGCTCGTCAATAGTCAGCTTCTGCAAGTCTTTGGCTTCAGTGATAGCATTAACCTTGCTCTCCAAGGAACCTGGTAGAACACTAAGTATCTTCTGGACTAACTTGTTGGTTGGGATGATTTCACCAAGTGAATGAAGCTTATTGATTATGGAGGTGAAGCGGGTATGCATCTCTTGAATGGACTCATCCTGTTTCATTTTAAAGAGTTCATACTCAGTTGTCAGCATATCTATTTTGGATTGCTTTACCTGAGTAATCCCTTCGTGAGCCGTTTGAAGAGCTTCCCGGATTTTTTTGGCAGATTCACATGACGAGATGCGATTATACTCATTTGGTCCAACACCACACATAAGAATCTTCTTCGCCTTGAAGTTCTTCTCAGTAGATTTTTTGGTCAGCACCATTAAATTCTTTTCTTGTCTTTGGAAAAATGTTTGTTCCCTCTCTAACAACCTTCATAGGGACAAAGGGATCATCACAAATCACGTCCCAAAGCTCGAAGTCTTCAGCCATAATGAATTCATGTATTCTTGATTTACACCAACCATAGTATTGGCCGTTGAATCTTGGGGGTCTATAAGTTGATTGTCCTTCTTCAAAGTTGGGTGGAGCAGCCATTAAAGATCCTTTCTAGGTGTTATCCTTTTAGAAAGAACCTTCTCTGATACCAATTGATAGAAACTAAGCGTTCACCAAACTGTATAGAGAACCTGGTTGTCTATCAGTTCCCGCCGTAAGCAACAGACTGTAAAACCAAACAGTAAGGGGACCTGGTCCTCCACCAGTTCCCTAAAGAATACACAGAGACAGCAAGTAGAAGAGACGCTGGATTTTTACGTGGACAAATCCCAACTCAAGGGAACAAAAACCACGACCTACACTGGTAGGATTTAAACTTCACTAACTTGTAATCTCAACTATTACAAGCCACTTTGTAATGACTCTCTTAAAAAAGACTTCACACACAAACTTGTAATACACTTATTACAAGCCACTTTGTTACTCACTGGTTACAAAGATTTCAACACACTAACTTGTAATACACTTATTACAAGTCACTTTGTTAGTCACTAGTTACAAAGACTTTAACTTATGACTACACTACTCACAACACAAACATGAATGGTTTATGATTTGAGTTTCCTAAAACAAATCTTCTAAGAAAGCAAGATAGGATTTACAATGAAGAACAACACAGGATTACAACTCAACTATGGACACATATATACTCGTGGTGGATCTGGTCCGTAGTGGAGTTGTCTTGTTGTTCTTGACACACTTGAGCCTTCAACAATGGAGCAGATCTTCAATGCTATGAAGAATGTAGTAAATTCCCAAGTGAATGAATTATTTTTCTTCCAACAAGATATTATATCTCTAGGACATCTCAAGAATGATACCCATGCTTAGTTGGTACACTCTTAAACCAATGGGAAGTGATTGCTGCACTGTTTCTACACTGTAGCGTGAACAGTTGCAGGCAGTCACTTTCTGTCACAGCTTTCAAGCTGTAGAGTTGACTTGTACTTATGTCTGGGGAATGTCAAGGGATCAGGTCCCTAAACTATTTCCTGTGAGTTCGTACACACTACAACCAATAGGAAGTGATTGGTGCACTGTAGCGTGCACAGTTGTAGGCAGTCACTTTCTGCCACTGCTTTCCAGGTGTAGAGTTGACTTGTACTTCTGTCTAGAGAATGTCAAGGGATCAGGTCCCTAAACTGTTTCTTGTGGATCCTAGAATATACTGCCCAGACTTCTTTGAGTTCATGTATAATGATTATGCCAGGTCCTTTATGTTACACCCCATGTTTTCGTGCGTGAGAGTACATCGTAAGTCAATTTATGTAAGCTCAGAAATAAGATTCTATTTGATGGAATATCAAGTAAGTTAATCATGTTACGTTAGAGGTTACAAATATTTAAGATTATGAATAACGAGTACCAAGAGGGTTGGAAATCTTAGAGGCTAAACCAATTGAAGAAAATAAGTTTCGTCGAAAGTCGACGAGTTTGTAATGTTATAACATGTACTTTAGGGTGAGACTATGGTTCATTACATGATAAGGAGCTAAATCTATGAGTTAATGTTTATCGTATGATAGTTGTGTTCTACGTTTTGAATTCAAGCAAGCAGTGGAACAAAAGTTGGCAAAGGTTTTCATAAGTTACACTCATAATGTGCTTAACATTAGGTTAAATGTAACTGCGATTTTCTCCCGATATACTTGGAATTAGGGAATGATATACCTACCAAACGGAACATATATGAGTCTAGTTTCCAGTGCATTAAACCGTTCATCGATACAACATAGTGTAGAGAGATATTTGCAATTTCGTGAGACTGCGCAAACATCGTAAGTGACAAGTAGGTGGATCACTAGAGCTTTTTGAGAAATAGATTTCATGTGTTATATGAGGTCATATTGGGACATATTATATACCAAATTGAAGGTCTTGGAATGTCGTGTCCAACGCTCTTAACCATTTGTGCGTCGGAAGATGGACCAATCCTAGGGTGCCAAGCTAGCACCTCTTTGACTTTTTCCAAAATAGATATATATGTGTCTTAGGTCAGCTTTCTCTTAATATTTTAGCATAAAACGACCAGAGAACACCCATAAACATAACCTCAAGCTATCTACTAGGGTTTCAAAGAAGACTATCATCTCAGGCATGAAATCGAGAAGCAATAACATCAAAACGATCCCTACGATGTAAGTGTCATTATACCGCCTCTTCTTTTTCTTTGTAGTTAGAGTTTTGGAAGTTACTTCATAGTTAAGAAACGTCTAATATCTGTATTTAAGTGCTTAAATATCAAGGAAGGTTGATAAATGTGTTACCTAATAGTTAGAACTCACGGGACGGTGATCGAAAGCCGTGAGTTCGAGTTATTTGATTTGTAGCGGGCTGTTTTGTGTTGCTGTTGGGCTGCGTGTTTTACTACTGTTTTGTGGAGTTTTGAAGGAGTAAGGGTGTGGATAAAAACCATATAGATGTAGGGTTGTGAGCTGGTTATTAGTTGTAACATTTCCGGGTCGTTTGACACGACTACTGTGATCGTCTTATGTGTGAAGTGATTAGGTTGTGTGTGGACTGTTTTGGGAGGCTCAATATGATTATTATAGATGTTATTTGGGATTTTAGGTGATTGTTTTGACTAGTGTGAAGTCATATAAATAGGGGAGGTGCTGTATGTTTCATCGTAAAATAGGTTGTGGTCGATACATAATAGTTATGACGCTTAAACGATAACGATAGTGTCGTTTCTCTTATTGTAGATTAAGGAGTTGTGAAATTTGCGTAGCATGAGGTTGGGACAGTATATACAAGGTATGTGAAGCTATTCCTTTCCTTCTTTAACACGACTCCGATTGTATATAATGCAATGAACGAGCTTCCAAAGATACTCTACTCTTTGAAGATAGCAGTATTTACATTGTTTCCCTTCTTATGGAACAATTGATGTTGAGGTTGCTTCTCTTATTCTTATGTTATCAATGTTGTTGGTACTCCGTATTCTTATAAGATTCTCAATGAAGAGTTAGCCCTAATGATTTTTACATAGAATATTGACCTTACGTCACTCCATAATGTTCAGAACATGATTCCAATGAGTCATGCATGCAATATACATATGTATCTATTTTACTCCACCGATCCGTGCTATAGTCGGCCGGGTATGGAACCTATTGTGCAACCACTGATCAGTTGGGTTTACCGAGTCCTCTTTGAGGCAGGGTATGATATGATAATGATGATGCCCACAGAGGCGGATGTTTTAAAAGATTATGTATATATATGTATCATGCATTTCATGTTACTGTCTCTTAGAAGCACTCAGATGTTACAGGTGGTATCTTCTCTACCTCTCTTTACATTATTGTTCATATTTATATTGACCAGCCTTACATACTCAGTACTTTATTCGTACTGACGTCCTTTTATTTGTGGACGCTGCATGTCGTGCTGCTAGTCCTGATAGACAAGTAGACACAGCTCCCCCACCATAATAGGCTTTCCAGTTCAGCGGTCATAGGCGAGATCCCTTCTCCGGACTTGCCGTGGTCTTGGTATGCATTTTTGTTATAGATATTATGGGTATGTCGGGGCCCTGTTCCGACTATGTTGCATTACTTATGCTCCTTTAGAGGCTCATAGACAGGTGTCAACTCATGTATAGTTTGGTATGCCTTGTTGGATAATTTTTGTTGTATAGTCTTTCATGGCAGCGTTGTAGCTCATACCTTTTATGTAGTTTCTTAGCAATCTTGTCATCCCATGTGATGTATGTTCATGATCAATATATACCATTTATATTGATCTCTTTATCCCTTAAAGATAATAAGAAGGTTAGATAAAATGTACGTTGGTGCTCGGCAAGTATGGCCCGGGTGCTAGTCATGATCCTCCACTTTGGGTCGTGGGACTTTATCTGGTTCTTCACAGAAAGTTTGTTAGATCATCAAAACATAATATTAACCCAGGTTTCTTTGAGTTCATGCTGAATGATTATGTCGGACATGCATCAGGTCCTTTATCTGGTTCTTTACAGAAAGTTTGTTAGATCATCAAAACATAATATTAACCCAGGTTTCTTTGAGTTCATGCTGAATGATTATGTCGGACATGCATCAGGTCCTTTATCTGGTTCTTTACAGAAAGTTTGTTAGATCATCAAAACATAACACTAACCCATCAACCTTGCACATAATCCTACAATGAACACGATGTCTGGCCTTCTTGCAGTGAGGTAGAGTAGAGAGCCAATGATTTTGCTGTACATTGTTTGGTTTACAGGAGATCCAAATTCGTCCATGTCAAGCTTGGTTGCCACAGTAATAGGTGTATCAATCACCTTTGAATCCTCCATGTCGAACCTCTTGAGCAGCTCTTTGATGTACTTCTACTGACTGATGCAGGTTCCTGTTGTGGATTGTTTCACTTGAAGAACCAGAAAGAAGTTCAATTCCCCTATCATGCTCATCTCAAACTCACTACCCATAAGTGTGGAAAATTCCTTACATAATCTGTTGTAGCCCCAAAGATAATATCATCCACATATACCTGGACAATGAGAAGGTTCCTTCCCCGTTTCTTTAGAAATAAGGTGTTGTCAATCTTTCCTCGCGTGAATCTGTTATCCAGTACGGACTTGGAAATCCTCTCATACGAAGCTCTGAGGGATTTCTTCAGACCATACAAAACTACGTCCAGTTTGAAGACATACTCTGGGTGAGCATGACTTTCAAACCCAGAAGGTTGCTTGACATATACTTCTTCCTTGAGATATCCATTTAGGAATGCACTTTTCACATCCATTTGGAATAAGGTGAATTCCATATGAGATGCAAAATAAATAAGAATCCGAATAGCTTCCATGAGAGCAACAGGAGCAATTTTTTCATCATAATCAATCCTTTCCTCTTGGTTGTAACCCTAAACAACGAGCCTTGCTTTGTTTCTAATTGTTTTCCCGTTCTCATCCAGCTTGTTCCTGAATACCCACCTGGTTCCTATGATGGTTCTGTCTGATGGTCGATGTACCAGGTGTCAGACTTTGTTTCTTCCAAACTGATATAGCTCCTCCTGCATAGCAATGATCCAATGTGCATCCTTCAGAGCTTCCTTGATATTGTTTTGGTTCTATTTGGGATAGAAAGGTTGAGAAGGCTAAGGAGTTTCTGGTTTTGGATCTTGTTTGGATTCCGGAGTCAATGGGAGTGATTATGTTATCAAGGGGATGGGAGCTTTTATGTTTCCAATATGGGACCTGTACTTGATCTGTGGAGGAACTTGGTTGATCAGAGGAGTTTCCTTGCACTTCTTGTTCTGCTACCTGTGGAGTACCTACCACAGCATCTCCAACTCTTTCTTCAGCTTCAGTAGGATAAATTGGGGTACTAGGTTCCTCATGTGAACTGGAGGAAGAGGTTGCATTGCCTTCACTTATCACTTTAGTTTGGCTCATCATGTCAGCTTTGCCATTTGAGACGTCAGATATCTCTCCAGGAACCAGGAGTAGTGCATTGTCTTGATCATCATCATTTCCATCCATATTTAAGGAGGGAGTCTCGTTGAATAGCACATGAACAATTTCTTCTATGCATTGGGTTCTCTTGTTGTACACTTTGTATGCTTTGCTTTGAGAAGAGTATCCCAAAAATATTCCTTCATCACTTTTAGCATCGAATTTTCCAAGTTGGTCCTTCCCATTATTCAGAACATAGCACTTGCATCCAAAGGCTCTCATATTTGTTATCTTTGGCTTTCTTCCATTGAGCAATTCATAGGGGTTTTTTCTGTTTAGGAAGGACCTGATCATGCACCTGTTCACCAAGTAGCACGCTGTGTTGATTGCTTCTGTCCAGAAGTTCTTTTCTATCCCACTGTCGATGAGCATTGCTCGTGCCATATCTTCCATGGTTCTGTTTTTCCTTTCCACTACTCCATTTTGCTGAGGAGTCCTAACAGTTGAGAAGTTATGCGTGATTCCATTTTCAGTGCAAAACTCATCAAATTTTGCACTATCAAATTCAGTCCCATGGTAGGATCTGATGCATGCTACCTTCAAGTCCATATTCACTTGGATTTTCTTGACAAAAGCCACAAATACTTCAAATGTCTCATCTTTTGTTCTAAGAAATAGTGTCCAAGTGAATCTTGAATAGTCATCCACGATCACGAAGATGTACTTCTTTCCACCTCTACTTGGAATTCTCATGGGCCCACACAGATCCATGTGAAGGAGTTCGAGAGGTCTAGATGTGCTAACATCCTTTTTAGGCTTAAAGGATTATTTCACATGTTTTCTCTTGGCACATGCATCACAGACTCTGTGCTCCTTGAATTTTGAGGTTGGCAGACCACGAACCAGATACTTTTGTATAAGCTTGGTCAGGAGAAAAAAACTAGCATGACCCAATCTTCTATGCCATAACTCTGCAGCATCATCAACTGCCTTCAAGCAGTTCACTTCACCCGCTTCCAATGATTCAAAATCAGCAACATAGATATTCTTATGTCTCTTGGCTACCAACACCACTTCACCAGTTACTAGGCTAGTAACAGTGCACACCTTGGACAGGAATTCAACTTTTTTCCGTTATCACAAATCTGAGAGACACTCAATAGGCTATATTTCAAGCCATCCACATAGTACACATTTTCAATTGAGTGCTCAAGAGACCTTCCAACTCTTCCAACACCGAGAATGTATCCCTTCTTTCTATTGCCAAAGGATACATCTCCTCCATGCAGGGCTTTCAATGAGATAGAATCCATAGTGTTTCCAGTCATATGATTTGATCATCCGCTATCTATGATCCATTGTAGTCCAGTTCCTCTCACTGATCCCTGCACAATTAAATCAAAGGTTAGACTTAGGAACCCAAACAAGTTTGGGTCCCTTGTACTTAGGAAAGGGATGAATAAGTGCTCTTATAGTCCATGCAGGCAGGAATTGATATTTCTTGCTGGGACCTGGTCCCTACTTGGTGCTCCTCTTGCCAACAAAAATCATGTTTTTCTTAACTGACTGATCCCTGGCTGGGTAGCTATCCTTGAAGTGCCCGTTGTTTCCACAATAGGTACAAAGCCAATTGTCCGGGACCATGACATATTTTCTGTGAGGGTTGTATGGAGTTTTCTCCTTTTGGAACTCAATTACCTGGATGTTTCCACTATTATTGAAGTACATGGCAGTGACAACATCCGTGGACCAAGTCCAATTCAGTGATTTTTTAAGATCAGATTTTAATTTACTCATTTCAGTTTGCAACTGCCTATTTTTCTCAAGCTCACAGCACAGACTTGTTTTGACATCATTCAGTTCTTTTTCAAGCTTGATGTGTTTTTCACTGGCTATTTCTTTTCCTTTATCCACACTCGAGGCACCAGTTTCTAGTTTGTCCCTGAATGGTTTCCTCTAAGTATGTGATCACTACTAGAAGATCATATTTTTCCTTCTCAACAACATTAATCCTCTCACTCAAGTTATCCTTTTCATTACTCAGATTCTCCACTCTTTCTTTCAGATCTACTACAACTACGGTTAGATCATCTCTTTCATTTTCTATCTTTCTTGTTTTTTCTTCTACTACTTCCTTTTCTTTTTCAAGGTTTTTTATGGTCTCCATAAATTCCACAACCACCACCACTAGGTCATCTCACTCATTTTCAATACTGCTGATTTTACAAGTTAGAGATTCTTTTTCTCTTTCAAGATCACCTACGGTTTCTTTCAAATCTACCACACACACAACTAGATCATCTCTAGTTTGTTCGACTTCACCTAGTGCTATGGTCAATGTGTCCTTATCTTCAACTAAGTTGTAGTAAGTATCAATGAGAACATTTGACAATGATATCAGTTTTTTAGGATAATATGACTTTAGATTTCTCTGAACATCCCTGAAGTTTACCACATCTTTGTCATCTTCTTCTTCATCATCTTACTGAGCCATGAGAGAAAATAGTGAGTCCTACTCCTTGGCCTTGTTCTCTACTGCCATCATGGAGCTGTTTTCTGCTTCAGGTTCCTCTTTGCATCTTTGTCAGAGTTGTGCTTGTATGGCTCCTGCTTCAGGAGCGGGCAATCTTTTATGAAGTGTCCGAGCTTACCACATGTATGACACAAGTCATAGTTTCTAGGCTTGTTTAAGCTGCCTCTTCTTGGTATTCCCCCGTTCCTTCGAACCATCTTCTTGAATCTCTTGGTGAGATAAGCCATGCCATTGTCCTCTTCGCTTGACTAGTGCTTTTCAGCTTGAAGAACCAGGTTCTTCTCCTTCTTGGGTTCTCTTCTTTCACTATCTTTCTTCTTTTTCATCTCATATGTTTTCAGGTTTCCAATCAACTCATCCATTGTTAGATCTTTCAAGTCCTTTTCTTCAGTGATGGCATTAACTTTGCTTTCCCAAGAGTTAGGCAGAACACTCAGAATCTTTCGCACTAACTTGTTTCTAGGAATGACTTCTCCCATTGAGTGAAGCTCATTGATGATATAAGTGAATCTAGTATACATATCCTGTATAGATTCATCGTCCTTCATCCTAAACAGCTCATACCGAATAGTGAGCATGTCGATTTTGGACTGCTTTACTAGTGTCGTTCCTTCATGAGCTGTCTGCAGAGCTTCACTAATTTCTTTGGCTGATTTACAAAGCAAAGCTATGTCATAGTTGTGCTTGTAGGTCTCTTTCTTCAGGAGCGGGCAGTCTTTTACGAAGTGTCCGGGCTTACCACATTTATGACACAAGTCATAGTTTCTAGGCTTTCTTGAGCTTCCTCTTCTTGGTATTCCCCCGTTCTTCGAACCATCTTCTGGAATCTCTTGGTGAGATAAGCCATGCCATTGTCCTCTTCGCTTGACTCGTGCTTTTCAGCTTGATGAACCATGTTCTTCTCCTTCTTGGGTTCTCTTATTTCACTATATTTCTTCTTTTTCATCTCATATGTTTTCGGATTTCCGATCAACTCATCCATTGTTAGAGCTTGCAAGTCCTTTGCTTCAGTGATGGCATTAACTTTGCTTTCCCAGGAGCTAGGCAGAACACTCATAATCTTTCGCACTAGCTTGTTTCTAGGAATGACTTCTCCCAGTGAGTGAAGCTCATTGATGATGGAGGTGAATCTAGTATGCATATCCTGTATAGATTCATCATCCTTCATCCTGAACAGCTCATACCCAGTAGTGAGCATGTCGATTTTAGACTGCTTTACTTGTGTCGTTCCTTCATAAGATGTCTGCAAAGCTTCCCAAATTTCTTTGGCTGATTGACATGCTGAGATCCTGTTGTACTCGTCAGGTCCTATACCGCACACCAGAACTTTCTTTGCACGAAAGTTCTTTTCCACTACTTTTCTGTCAACATCGTTGAACTCCTTCCTGGTCTTTGGCACCAACAGACGTGCTTCTCCTACCTTCTGCATAGGGACATGGGGACCATCACAAATGATGTCCATAGCTCAAAATCTTCAGGCATTATGAAGTCGTGCATACGGGTTTTCCACCACCCATAGTAGTGACCGTTAAATCTAGGAGGTCGATATGTTGATTTTCCTTCTTCAAAGTTTGGTGGAGCAGCCATTAGAGATCCATTTTAGGTGTTAACCGTTTAGAAAGAACCTGCTCTGATACCAATTGATAGTTTTTGTGAGTCCACCAAACTGTAGAGAGACCTGGTCCTCTACCAGTTCCCTCAGATGTGTACACTAAGAAAGCAAGTAAAAGAGACACGATATTTTTACGTGGAAAAATCTAACTGAAGGGGACAAAAACCATGACTTACACTTGTAGGATTTCAAATTTACTAACTTGTAATCGAAACTATTACAAGCCACTTTGTAATGACACTCTTATAAAGACTTTAACACACTAACTTGTAAAACCTATTACAAGTCACTTTGTCACTTACAAGTTACAAAGACTTTTCACTTATGACTACACTTAGTCACAACACAAACACAAAAGGTTTATGGTTGAGAGATTCCTAACATGGTGCTTCTACAAAAGCAAATAAGATACAAAGAAAAATAAAATGCAAGATTACAACTCAAATAAGGACACTAACGACACAAGGTGAAATTGGTCCGTCTTAGTGGAGTTGTTTTCTTGCTCTTGACCCACTTGAGGCTTCAATGCTAGAGCCCTCTTCAATGCTTGAGAGAATGTTTTTAGTAAATGCTCAAGTGCATATCTTGTTTGTCTCAAAACAAGATATTATAACCCTAGGACATCCCAAGAAGGATTCCCATACCTAGATAGTACACTCTTTAACCAATGGGAAGTGACTGCTGCACTGTTACTGCATTGTAGCATGTACAGTTACAGACAGTCACTTTTCTGTCACAACTTTACAACTGTAGAGTTGACTTGTACTTTCGTGTGTGAGACTGTTAAGGGATCAGGTCCCTCAGTTGTTTCCTGTGAGTTCAACAGTACGCTGTCCAGAATTCTTGAGTTAAAGCTGACTGGTTGTGCTGGCCACATATCAGGTCCTTTATTTGTTCTTCACATGAAAGTTTGTTAGATCATCAAAGCAGAATATAGCCCATCAGTCATCATAAGCATCTTCTTGGTTGTAACCACTACCACTTTGTTTATATTGATCTTTATTGCTTTGCACTTGCTGAGCACGCAGTCTTCTCTTGTTGACCATGTCATTTACCACTTCCATTGAATTAACTTGCTTAGGCCCCTGGACTTGTTGAAACTGACCCTTTGCTAGCTGATTCATAGTAGTAGTCAACTTTGTTATGGCTTGTCTGTGGTCATGAACTTCCTTGTGGAGATAGATCATGGTAGGGTCACCTTGAGGAACATTCACCCGACTTTGCCAAGTCGAGGATGTGTTAGCCATCTAATCAAGTATGACAAAAGTATCGGCATACGACATCTTCATAAAATTTCCCCCTGCTAGCCGATTCACCATGCACTGGTTGGTAGTGTTGATACCCCTGTAAAAAGTCTGTTGAATCATTTCTTCAATCATGTCATTGTTGGGGAATTCCTTTACCATAGTTCTATACCGCCCCCAGATTTCATGTAGGGGTTCATTAGGTTCCTGTTTGAAGGCTAATATTTCATTCCTCAATGCCGCCATATGTCCCGGTGAGAAAAACATAGCTATAAACGTTTCAGCCAACTCATCCCACGTGGTGATGGAATGGTTGGGGGGCCTCTCGAGCCAGTACAAAGCTTTCCCTCTAAGTGAAAAAGGGAACAATCTCAATCTTAGCCCATCCTCGGACACGTTCCTCTGTTTTCTCCCCCAGCAGGTGTTTACAAAACCCTTTAGATGTTTATATACATTTTGATGGGGAGCGCTAGTGAAGAACCTTCTTTTCTCCAATAAGGTAAACCTAATATTTGTAATCTGGAAATTGCCCGCCCGGATCCGGGGTGGGACAATTGCACTTACGTAAACTTTATTGGAAAGCACCCAGTGTGCTGCCCGTAGAGGAGGTGAGGTCCTGGTGGCCTCTTCTTTGGGCTTGAGGTACTAGATGAACCTCATCCTCACCATTATCATCTACCTCCTCCCCCGAGAGAACATTGCCGAGAGGATCATCATTAGCCATTTTGGTACCTAAAGCGATTAACACACAAAAGTTAGTAACACAGAAGGAAGGAAAAACAAGACACGCAACTAGTTAAATAGATAACCAAAACCATCAAACTCCCTGACAACAGCGCCAAAAGGCGATAAGTTCCAACCCTACACCACTATATAGTAGCAAGGAGTGGTCGATGCAGTTTTACCCGATGAGGTCGGGATCGATTTCCACAGGGAGTTAATTTGGTTTGGAGTTTGTTATCTAACTAATATAGAGGTGTGTGTTTTTGTAATTGCACTTCTAAACACTGTTGTGATTGATTCTATTCTAGATTTAATACTATTGAATGCTAAGATTAATCTAAGTATAATCTTTTTGTGAATCGTTTTCAAGGGTTAAAAGGAGCAAGGGAAGTGACTTCCACCTAGGTGAGTATCTAATGAGTATCGAGAATATAGGACAAGCTTTTATGATTAGGTTCGTGATATAACCATCACACATAAGTGCTCACTCTATACCTCTTCGAAGTTTGAGTGACTTTGCCCAATTTGGCTTTCTCAAGTCCAAATGGTTGGTCATGCAACACAAATGAAATTAGCTCAAGTCAGGTATTACTATCTCTAGGTTTAATCCTTTAATTGGGGCTATCAATCTCTTGAGTTCACCCCAATTCCTTGTTAGCCTAATTTTCCTAGACTTAGTCCCTCTTTCTCAAGAAGAGCCTAAGTCATAGAGGCGCGAATCAGTGTTTGCAACCACCAATTCTATCATAAAGCATGAATTAAGCTAAATATCACTAGCCCATAAACCGTTATGCCCTAACATTCAAGACTCATTAAATACCCACACTAGAGTTGGGTCACAACCCTAGCTATGGGGTCTATCTACTCATGATAATAACAGAAATCAAAGATAAATATGAAATATAAGCAATAATACTCAAATACAATATGAAAATCTACAGATTGAAGATAAATATACTCTAAAATTACTCAAAAAGGTAAAATCATGTCGTTCATGTGCTCTCTAAAACAAAACTTGACCTAAAAATGTCAAAAAGGTCTATTTATACCTAGTTGAAAGTTTCGGACAAAAATTCCCCTGTAGAGAATTCACGGATGCATAATTCTGACCGCGTTCGCTTTTGAGCTTTCACGCCGTGTAATAATGAGCGTCGTTCGCGTTTCTTCAATACTGGTCTTGGATTGAGCTTATTTTTGCGGACCACGTAATTTCAACCGCATTCGCATGTGCTTCCATTGAGGACGCATAATTTGGATGCGAACCGCGTTCTTTAGTTAAGCCCGACCTACAGGGTCTCTGAACCTCAAGATGCGCTCTCAGCGGAATTCCCTTCACTTCCGCATAAGATCAGTTCGTGGCGCATAATTTGGATGCGGGCCGCATTCTTCAGTTGAGCCAAACTATATTGTCTCAGAACCTCAAACCACACTCTCAGCGAAAATCCCCTCACGCTTGCGCCAAAGATTTTGCGGCAGCGCTTTTCCAACGCGGTCAGCGGTGAATTAAGCACTCAAAGTAGCTTCTCTGAATCTACTTATACAGACCGTGTAATAGTGGCCGCGTCAAGGGCAGTCCTTACGCGGCCGCGCTTTTCTGCCTCTCTCAGTGCTTCAGTATTAGCCTTGGATTTATGCAAATTATGGCTCTTTGCCTCATGACCAAACCCTGCAAGCAAGCACATTAAGTTAGTTTTCAGGAATACCTTTACACATTTTGAGCCAAAACCTAAGCAAAAAAGAGCAAATAATAGGCTAAAATCCCTAGTTATCAGTTAGTAGGGCCACTTCATGAGGTATTTTCCATCATCAAAGCAGAACAATGGAGTCAACGTATCTCAATCCACTAATTCAACAGCCCCTCAGAACTCTCAGGCCCAACAAGGGCGTGTTTTAGGAAAGTCCGGTAATATGGACGGTGGTCGAAACCGCTTGTATGCGCTGCAGGACGTCAGGATACAGAGGCTCGTGGAGATGTTGTCACATGTATGCTAACAGTCTTCACCTTTGATGTTTACGTTCTTATGGATCCGGGATCCACCCTATCTTATGTAACCCCATATATTGCTAAGAAATTTGGGATAGAACCAGAAAATTTGTGTGAACCCTTTGAAGTGTCCACTCCAGTTGGAGAATCAGTTATAACTAGACGTATCTTTAGGGGGTATCCAGTCAAAGTGTATCATCGCCTTACTACTTAGTAGAATTGGATATGGTATACTTCAATGTAATCATGGACATGGATTGGTTATAGTCCTCTTATGCCACAGTGGGTTGTAGAACCAAAATAATAAGTTTTTCGAATTTCTCGATGGACCAGTCTTAGAATGGAAGGGTGATGAAGTAGAACCAAGGGGTTGGTTTATTTTCTATCTTAAAGCAAAAATGATGATCTCTAAAGGCTATATACATCACTTGGTTCAAGTTAGGGGTGTATATGCTCAATTCCCACTCTCCAGTCAGTACCAATTGTAAATGAGTTCCCAGAATAGTCCCTGCTAAATTGATCCATATAGAATACTGCGAAGGATCGGGCAGGTGGCCTATGAGTTAGAATTTCCACAAGAATTAGCCGTTGTACACCCAGTTTTTCATGTGTCCATGTTGATGAAATTCATGGGAGACCCCTCTCGTGTGGTTCATACAGAGATTATATGGGTTAAAGACAACCTAACTTGCGAAGAGATTCCAGTGGCTATCTTTGATCATCAAATCCACAAGCTCAAAATAAAGGAAATTGCTTCAGTGAAAGTGCATTGGAGGAAACAAAAGGTTGAAGAAGCCCTTCAGGCATACCTCACCATCACTCATGCCTCCCAACCACTTGGCACTCGGCACTCGCACTCAGTAGGTACCTGTGCTCACTGGGAGTGTGTGCAGACTCTGGAGGGGCTCCTTCAGCCCAAGCGCTACATATCAAGCCAAATCATGGCATCAAACCACTCAGGCTCTCGACCTATCATAAACATGTTGCGGCGTGCAGCCCGATCCCATATCATATCCCCACAAATCAGGCCTTCGGCCTCACACAGTCATAAACCTCACAAGCCACTTGTGCATTTCAGCAAAATCAGGGACTCAACCCAAAACAACTTTCATATATTTCAAATAGAGTTATGAAACTAAATTAAATGGAATACAGGTAAAATCATGACTGAGGATAAGTGTCAATTAAAAACCGTGTGAGTATAGTAATAAAATACTGATGAGGGTCCAAGTAATACTGGCACATGGCCCCAAATATGGTGTTCATCCCAAGTTATTAGAATTCTTTCTAAAACACATAGCTATTATACAACTTTAATCATATATGCAACTCTATAGTTGCTATGGGACGGACCAAGTCACAATCCCTAACGGTGCACGCCCACTCGCCGGTCACCTAGCATGTGTGTCACCCCAATAGAGTGAAATAGTACAAAATCCGGGGTTTCATACCCTCAGGACTAGATTTACAATCGTTACATACCTCAAACAAGACGAAAATCTACTCCGCAATGCCCTTGCCGCTCGACTCGGCCACAATTCGCCCAGAAACTATCCAAAATCAGTATTATATCATTAACATATGCTTGAGGAACAAAGCCCACATAAAATTTATCAAATTTAACCAAAATTCCTGAAATTGGCCAAACCCGACCCCCGGGCCCACGTCATCAAATCCGACAAAAATACAATACTAGAATCCTTATTCACTAAAAATTCTACCCATATCAAATTCATCAAAGTCTGACATCAAATGGCCATCCAAATCCCAAAAATCAACTCTCTAATTCTTCTCCATTTTTCTCCTAATTTTCACCCCAAATTCCCAATTTAGATGATAAAAATAAAGGCACAATCATGGAATCTAACAACATTAAGTTAATAACACTTACCCCAATCACTCCTTTGAAAATCCTCTCTAAAACCTCCTTCCCCCGAGCTCTCTATTGAATTTTGGAATTATAGACTCAAACCCTCGATTTTGGAATTAAATACTGCTAACCAGATTTTCTTCTTCGCGAACGCGACCGTCCTCTCGCGTTCGCGTAGACCAACCCAACTGCCCTTCCACTTTACTCTTTACGAACGCGACAACAGCTTTGCGAACGCGATGCTTTACACAATTTAAACTTCGCGAACACGGCCCACTCCTCGCGAACACGGCCCACTCCTCGCGAACACGTATACCAAAAACCTGGGGTCCCCATCTGCCTTACTCCTTGACGCAAGCGCAAGACCTCGAGCGCGTCCGCGATGCATACTCCATTCAAACATTTGTGTTCGTAGCCTTCCCTTCGCGAACGCGAAGAACAAAAATCCCACCCGCTCTCCATAACCCTCCGTGAACGCAAAGAAGGAATTCTCTGCAACAGAACACCAGCAAATCCGCCAACTTCTAAAGCCAAGAACTGATCCATTAACCACCCGAAACTCACCCAAGGCCCTCGGGATCTCAACCAAACATGCTGACACATCCCATAACATCATTCAAGCTTAGTCGAACCTTCGAATCGCTCAAAACAACATCCAAATACCAAATTAACCCTGAATTCAAGCCTAAGGATTTCTAAACTTCCGAAAATTCGCCAACGATGCTGAAACTATCCAAACCACGTCTGAATGGCCTGAAGTTTAGCATACACATCACAAATGACACGACAAACCTATTCCAACTTTTGGAATTCCATTCCGACCTTGATATCTAATTTTCCACTGCCGACTAGAAATCGCCAACTATCCAATTTCCTAATTAAAGCCTAATTCTACCACGGACCTCCGAATAACATTCCGACCACACTCCTAAGTCCGAAATCACCTAACGAAGCTATCTGAACCATAAAACCCCTAATCAGAGATCATTTACTCATAAGTCAACTTCGAGTTGACCTTTCCAACTACATATCCAAATTACGAGACTAAGTGTCTCATTACACCCCAAAATCACTCTAAACCCGATCCAACCAACCCAACACAACAAAATAAAGCTGAACAACATATAATGAAGCAGAAATGGGGAAAACGGGGCTAAAACTCTCGGAACGACCGGCCGGGTCGTTAGATCTCCCCCACTTAAACACACGTTCGTCCTCGAACGTGCCAAGAGTTGTTCCAAAAGCCATCAAATCGCCGAATAACCTTACCACGCACATACCCGGGGGTGATTCCACGTCACCTTGTCCCGCATAGATCTGATAACACAACACATCTAAAACGTCTTCATCCAACCTAGCCCATAAGCCTTAGAATCCAATTTCCACATCCGAACTTTTCCATAAGATCAGAATCACTCATCCACACACTGTATAAGTCTAAACAAGATGAATCAATCCATAGCCATACCCCAAGTTAAAATCACAATATCACATAACTCAAACGCTGATTGTATTGGCAAAAAATATACTCGCCATGTGGGTCTATTAAATGGCAGCGCGTGTCAGCAAAGCTTGGAGAAAAGTGAAGAATGACATATGAAGATGATATGTGAAACACCCTCGGAACAGAACATACTTGTACCATGCCTATTAGCCTCGGACTTGTCATTATAAAAAGCTCGAAACAGGTGCCGGAGGATATCTCAGAATTACAAATGAGGAAGGAATAAATTAATCCTGAATTATATGGGATTTATCATCATTACTTCATCAGTTACAAATCAATTATGTAACGTGCAATAAATGCTTGTAACGGCCAGAACAAGGCAATTACTTGCAAGATTGACTCAACAGGCACGAGATTGACTCAATAGGCACGAGATTGACTCAACAGGCACGAGATTGAATCAATAGCCACAGGATTGACTCATCAGCCACGAGATTGACTCAACCGCAAGAGATTGACTCAACAGCCACGGGATTGACTCATCAGCCACTAGATTGACTCATCAGCCACGAGATTGACTCTTTAGTTATGGAATTAACTCATCAGTTACGAAATTAACTCATCAGTTACGAAATTCCAGCATTTACACAACTGTTACAAGTCTTCCAAAAGTAATGGATGGGTGGAATAAATGCTCATAATGGACTCATTATTCAAGGAGAATGGTTAGTTAAATTTATCCCTATAAATAGACATAGTTTTATCACAATCAGGAGATCTGACTTTCTTCTCTACAATTCTATACATTGTAATTCATGTCAACTTGCTTCCAAATTAGCCACAGTTTGGCCCTTTAAGCTCTGTTCGGCTCAACATCTTGTCAAGGATTATTCAATAAGAATTATTTCTTCTCTGTTTTATTTTTATTATATTATTTGTCATTGAATTTATTTTTCACATCTCAATCACGTTGTATTAACAAAAATTATATCTTTCGGATTGAATCGGTTGCTTGTGACCCGTCATACAAAATTATTGCTTTGACCTTGAAAGCTATTATTTGGGTTATACAGTTTGGTTCCGTTGCCGGGACTTCAATCAAGTTTGCTATTCAACCAAAGATACTAACATTTTTTGTTGATATTTGCTTGCTTTCAGTTTAAACCTTCATCATGGCCGAAATTTGCCAATCAACACAGTTGAGGACAACCAAGCTTGAGATGGCTTTACCATGAGAAAGGAAAAGGCAATAATAGCCATGATACTGATATATAAGCAACAAGCAGAGAAAAATAGATACATTGGCATTTTGGTACCACAACTATTAGTACCGAAACTTATTAAAGAATCTACGCCAAATGGTACCGAAACATGAAGTTCAGATACATCAGGTAATTTTAATTTGCACAATTTAGTTCTAACTTGACAGAAACAGATCAAGGAACAAGACGAGCGGATAGAACACCTCCGGGAATTCCCGCCTATCCCATGAGAATGATATGCAGCACCGAGCTTTAAATGGAGAAAGGCACGGATTTCCAAACGAAAGTCAAAAATAGGTCCGAGTAAAGAGATACGGGATTTTCTTCACGGGCTGAAAAGGATCCGAACCTTCCCGAACAGGTAAGGTATCCCCTTGATAAATTGAAATTTCCACAGGAGAAGAATGAAGATCAAGAAAAGCATGGGTAAAACACCCACGAGATTGTTTAAAACGATACCGCACCTGACAACTGGGAAACAAAAGATAGGTGCGGGATGGATAATTAAAAACTACGAGGAAGAAGGTTCATTAATAGCCATGGACGACTACACAAATAATTTCGGATACAATCATTGAACCGAAAGAATCAAAAGCCACGAGGTCAAGTGTTGAAGAACTAAAAACTATCATTGGCTTCCAAAATAGGAAGGTTTATGCTGGTCGAGACTCGACACCATGTTTAAAGGTAAGTTGATTAAACTGTTACGTGTTTATGCAAATTGCTTTGCTTGCCACCATTGTAACCATAATAGGTGTACCACCAGAGATAATGGTTTATATGCTCAATATTGACCTACGGTAAGCAAAAGAAGAAACCAG
The DNA here is from genome assembly GCA_005239495.1 of Nicotiana undulata. NCBI lineage: Eukaryota > Viridiplantae > Streptophyta > Magnoliopsida > Solanales > Solanaceae > Nicotiana > Nicotiana undulata. The sequence goes on from ML293286.1 coordinate 49,535, forward strand.
AGCCAAATAATAAAAGATAAAGTTATGGAACCTTGAAGGTGTGTTTAGTCCGAAAAGTTGAATCATTCAAACTCGTTGCTAACATCAACCCATCATCACTTTCAAATTTTCGAGGAGAAAGATGATTGCTAGTATATCACTTTGCCTCGAATGTCTCGGTAAATGCAATCTTAATTCAAGCAGAGAAAGGATTGAATTAGTTGGGGACTCAGAGCAAAAGTATTGATTTGACGATTGATCAAATCCAACAAAACTATGCAGCCTAAGAAAATCAAGTCGAATGTGCTAGTATCGGATCTACTGCTGATATCACTAACTCCAAAAGCAACTCCGAACTCTTATTGAGAAATATCATTTTCGGATCAAACAATATCAGGATCGAGTCATCCCTTATCTGGGTGATCCCTGATCTATCATCAATTAGAATAAAAAATAGATAAGCCCGACTAATTTAATTTTGGCATAATAACTTCATTGATTACTTGTAGAATGGGACTTTACCCACAGACAAGCACGCTCTACACAACTCTGAGTATGTCTCATCCGGTATTGCCTTATTGAAGGAGAATCATATTTGAGAATATTCAAAGCTCCAAAAGCTAAAATGCCACATGTACCAAACAAACAAAATATATGATGCAAGAAACCTACAAAGAAAGCCGTGAAAATTACTTCGGTAATAAGGCAAGATATCGCATGGTCCTCAACAACATTTTTGGAACCTCCGTAGTTCCCGGCCAGAGTAAAAAATAAAGAAAGAGCTCCGGTACTATCTCTTTGCTGTAACTGGACCATTTGAAAGTCCATCAACAATGGAACTGGCAATCCTATCCCAGATTATTAAACTGGGAACTGTCAAATTATGATTCTAGTGTTTGAGTTCTCATACCTCAAAACTCAAACACTAGGGAGATCACTTATACTTGAAGATTAGTCAATCCAACTTGACATTTTAAGAAGTGATTCAAACAATCGATTGCTTTGGGAGATAAATTTCTAAGAGTATTCCGACATTATTTACCGCAATCTCAACTCAGTCAGTTGTATTGCTCATATCAAGCATAAAACACTTCAAACAGTGTTGAATGAGATCTTCAAAAATGCATATACTACTCTTACACAAAAAGGATCAGGAACTCTATGTCGAGTCAAGAATCCCACGATTATAAACGAGGATTTTATGTTCAAGTCAACATAAATGTATACAAATATGCCATCAAAATAAAGTTCACTTTGAAAAAACACATGGTTTATATTCGGTCCATCAACGGCCATTCAGATTAAAAGCCTTTCTTAATGGCTAATTATATTATGACTCGGATCGATTATCCCGAACATCTCAAATATTATTTCGGACATGTGTCCCTCTCTACTTGGAAGTATGTTCATATACTCCAATTTGGATTCAAAATCCAATCAGATTTAATGTCTCTTCAAGACAAATCTACTAAGATATATATTTGTTTGGGAGCAGTATTCCCCCAGACTCAATGTCTTACCAAGATCAATACTCCAGGGAATCCTACCAGGATTAATACTTCCATAGACTAAAAGTCTACTCAGATCAATCGATCCTATTTTACGCCTGAATGAAAAGGAGACGTCCTTTTCTTAGCGTTTAAATATATAAAAGGGCCTCTTTTTTAAAAGTTAGACACCCAAGGGTGCAACACTAAGACATCGCACATGTAACGACGCATCCAAATATATATTTCAAGTCTGTAAGAGCACTTAAATAAATTCATAAAGTTCCATGAAAAGTTAGTACTCGGATAAATTCCCTAAAGTACCAAATGATGATATTAGATCCGAAAGACACGAGGAAGTAACATAATTCCCGGTCTAGGTCCCAACCCTTCTGATGAAATAAAAAGGGTAAAGTAGTCATCATCTAAAAAGTATAAACCTTCGAGTCCTGTATTTATTTTCCTTTTCAGGAAAAGGACCACAAAGAAGGAATAGTCAAGTGCTCAAGATTTGACTCTTCAAAGCTCAAACACTTGGGGGACTATACAGTATGGAAGGCAAAGATGAAGCAAAGAAGACTATACAAAAAGTCAAAGCTCTAGCCTGGGGATCCATCTACCCAACAAGTCAAGTGATACAAGAAAAATCAAAAGATCCAAAGACTCAAAACACAAAGCCTGATTCAAAAAACCTTCGAACATGTTCATAAACAAACGTTCAGGTTAAAGGCAATATTTAGTCAACGGTTGCAAGATACACCCTTGTATTTATTCAAAAACTGTTTTAACTGAAAACAGTTGCGGCTGAAAACCCAAACCTTTATAAAAACTGTTACAAACAAAAAACAGTTATTCCCTTGTATTAAGTCGAAAAAGCTGTTACAAAAGAAAACAGTTACGAAATACAAGTCGATATCAAACCTGTTAAAAGAAAACAGTTGCAACATGAGTTTTAGACAATAATCAAACACATGTAAAATGTTATGAAAGTTCAAACAAAAACTTTCTTCTGAAACATTCTTAAACATGTGAAAAATTCCTATCACTCTATTGTATTATTACACCATTATGAAGTTGAGACGTCTTCTTCATTAAGTGTCGACCAAAAAGGGCCCTCTTCCATCAACAATGCCTACTATAAAAAGGCTCGCATTCTATATGCAACACCGCACCTACTATGAAAAGGTACGAGTAATTTTATATGCAAAGCTCAGAGGTAAAACTAAAACCTTGAAAATAAAGCATGCAAAAGACTTAAAGGGTGAAACAAAAACCCAAACATTAAAGTAGGCAGAAAACAAAGCCGAAATTTATATGGCGAACTTGCCAAACATAAGGCAAACATTTGTCTTCAAACCCCGAAACAAGATAGGGGAAAACCAACTGATTATTGACGAAACGAGCATAAGCGTTGGAGTTGTCATATGAATCTCTAAGGTCTGCACTCTTTTTTCTTTCGTCCGGTTTTTGTCCCTATTGGGTTTTTCCGGCAAGGTTTCTAATGAGGCAGAGGCAAGGGAGAAAAGGATCAAATCTTCCACCTCCCGGTCATATCACAGTCAATAACCGGAAAGTAGGGGGACTATCTGTATTAGTGAAAAATATACTCGCCATGTGGGTCTATTAAATGGCAGAACGTGTCAGCAAAGCTTGGAGAAAAGTGAAGAATGACATATGAAGATGATCTATGAAACACCCTCGGGATCAAACATACTTGTACTGTACCTATTAGCCTCGGAATTGTCATCATGATAGCTCGAAACAAGTGCGGGAGGATATCTCAGAATTACAAATGAGGAAGGAATAAATTAATCCCGAATTATATGGGATTTATCATCATTACTTCATCAGTTACAAATCAATTATGTAACGTACAATAAATGCAATAAATGATTGTAACGGACAGAACAATGCAATTACTTGCAAGATTGACTCAACAGGCACGAGATTGACTCAATAGGCACGAGATTGACTCAACAGACACGAGATTGAATCAACAGCCACAGGATTGACTCATCAGCCACGAGATTGACTCAACCGCAAGAGATTGACTCAACAGCCACGGGATTGACTCATCAGCCACGAGATTGACTCATCAGCCACGAGATTGACTCGTTAGTTATGGAATTAATTCATCAGTTACGAAATTAACTCATCAGTTATGAAATTCCAGCATTTACACAGCTGTTACAAGTCTTCCAAAAGTAATGGATGTGTGGAATAAATGCTCATAATGGACTCATTATTCAAGGAGAATGGTTAGTTAAATTTATCCCTATAAATAGACATAGTTTTATCACAATCAGGAGATCTGACTTTCTTCTTTACAAGTCTATACATTGTAATTCATGTCACCTTGCTTCCAAATTAGCCACAGTTTGTCCCTTTAAGCTCCGTTCGGCTCAATATCTTGTCAAGGATTATTCAATAAGAATTATTTCTTCTCTGCTTTATTTTTATTATATTATTTGTCATTGAATTTATTTTCCACTTATCTATCATGTTGTATTAACAAAAATTATATCTTTCGGATTGAATCGGTTGCTTGTGACCCGTCATACAAAATTATTGCTTTGACATTGAAAGCTATTTTTTCGGTTACACACTCATAGAGATAATTTCTGATCACGGCAGGTGCTCAAGCAACCCAATGCCACTAATAACTGTATTTTCAAACAGAGACTCGTTCTAACACCTTCATATACCGCCAGTGATGAAAGAAACATACAGAAACCCCAAACCATTCGTCAGATCAACAAGTGATGGACCTCCTTCTCTTCGATAGGAAATATAGCAAAATCCCTAAGCCGATCAACATCAATATCCTTCAAAATATACCGCAACCAGATCTGGAAGTACCCATTCTAGGCCCGATGACCTCATCTCATCTACCACAACCACTCTAGCGACATGACGTATCAATACAGCTTAAGGCCACAACCTGTGCAGTTCGTGCACTTATAAGCAACATTCCAGATGTACTCAAACATGGAAAAATGACATCAAACTAGAGAATCGTCCCGCAAGATCAACAGGTATCACCACAACGCAATGCTAAGAACTCCTCACACACCGCAGAACCAAAACGCATGAATCCAACACATAGGGATTATATCTCAATATAACTTCGGGGCAAAGCGCGACCCCATCCAAGCGTTGGCCCATATTATATACCTCGCTCTGCCTTGCTCACAATCAACAACCACGCGAAATTCGACATCAAGTACTCAAAGTGCATTACCAACCACGGAGAATCGGACGATATTATGCCACACGAACCCGAAAGAACATAACCAATATGCCTCAATCCTGCAATACCCGATTACTTACTGTTGATATCCAAGTTTTCCTCAAAAATATTTTCAAACTTGCATACTACCTTCAAAATCACTTTTCATAATGAATGGTATTTTTTCATAATTTTTCATATTTTTATCAATTTATTTTTCCATTTATTTAGTATTTTATATTCAATAATTATTCATAAATTGTATTATAAATAATTTCAAAATGCTTCGCAGCTCAATACATCATTTTTAATCCTATTAGGATTTAATTATTTCACAAATCAACCATTTTGGCACTATTTAGCTATAATTACACAAATTTTGCAACTATGGCCTAATTCTGCATTTATGATATTTTAATTCTATAATTATCCATTTTAATATTTTAATATTAGCTAATTAACTTAAATTTCATTTACTTAGCATTAATTTTATTTTATATAATTATTACCTATTTTATTATTTATTTATTTTATTTTTACAGGTATTTAACTAATGTCAACTTTTTAATTTCAATTTTAACCTAATTAAACCCAATACCCAACCCATCTGATTAGCCCAATTAACCCAGCTCAAACAAATCTCCTACCTGGCCCAACCCCGAACCAATCTGAGCCGTTGATCAAATTAAATCAACGACCCAGATCATTATTACCATAATTAAACCCAACCTAACCCCCCCCCCCCCGAACCCTCTCATCTCAATGGTCTCTCATCTCTCTACTCTCTCTCTCTATCTCTCTGATTCTCTAGAGACTTCCAGTCTCTTCCCTTGCTCTGATGAGTCTCTTCGTCTTCTCCGGCCACCTTTCCACTGGAGGCCATGGATTCCTCATCCTCAGACCTCCTATGGTGTTTTTACGCCGGTGTTTGCCATATCTAAGGTCTTCAAGAGACCTGGGTTAATCCTCCTACCCCCTTAGGCCTGTGCTCACCATTCTCCGGCCACCACCGGCCACTTGAGTAAGATCCATGACCATTGGGGCTTAAACTAGTAATATTTTTGAGGTTTTTCTTATCTTTCTGGGTTCTCTTTAAAACCCTAATGCTTAAAACTCCGGGATTCTTATAGATCTATGATAGATTTGCATTTATTTTAAGCTATTTTGTTGTTTTTCTCAAAGAATCTTCGGTTTTCTCTAAAACGACTCTTTGTTGTTTAACTGGGGTTTCATGACCCTGTTCAAAAATGGTTCTTCTTCTGATTCTTAGTGATTTCTACTGTGTTTGAACGATTCTCTTATGCTTTTCTTGTTGTCTGAGTTATTATGCTAAAACGCCCTAACTTTCTAGGCTACCTTTGATTACATGTTTTTGCGTGTTCGTTTCTTAAGAAACTATCCATGTATTCCTTGTGATTCTCGCTTTAACTTGTTACTAGGGTTTTCAATCTTCTACTGTTCTCTAAATGTTTTCTTAGGGTTTTCTCTGATTTTGTTCAATATGTGTTATTTATCTTTTAATAGGCCCGACTATTAGTTTTATTGATTGTTTACATGATAATCTATACTGATTTTATGTATTCTCCTTAGAACTGTGATACTTGCCTTAAACACTGTGATTTTGTGTATTTTCCTTATAACCCTTTACTGATTTTTAATTGTTTCTTTATTTGTGTGATACTTTCCGTTGATTTGGTATTGATTCCCTGTGATTGGAATCTCACTCGATATCCTCTTGACTAATTTTCATACTTGAGTTGTACTTTGTCCTATTTTTAGGTATTGTCAATATTTCTCATATACTTTCCTTGCTTGGAATATTCTGCATTTATTCTTCATTACATGCCATATGCTTTACTATTCTAGTAAAAATCAGTTTGTAATTGACCATTTTCCTTGTTTAACATGGATTGTGTCCGTTTGAACTATGACTCCCTAGTGAAAGGGAGTCCGGGTCCTTAATTGATTCTGATTGGGTATCCTTCCTATAAGAGTGTTAAATTAGTACTTCTTACCTTATTTTCATGCATGTTTCAACCTATAAATGCCTCTACTCTCTCATTAGCATAACACACGAACACATACTCGGTACATCTCTCTTTTACACACACATTCTATTGCTTTCTCTTGATTGTTTGCTGTTGCTAGTCGGCTGAAAGCCAAGACTAGCTATTCTACCTGCTTTTTACTATGTATTTGTTGTCTTCAACTGATATGTTTCCAATTTGTATTTAATGTCTCCAAAACAACATATTTTTCTGGTTACTACGATTCATCCTGTTTCTGATCTTCTTTTATTTATGGATGTGTTGTCCTACTTGCAACTAATTTGGTATACTATGTTATTTAGTTCTTGGTACCCCTCCCTCTAGCCTCAGCATGTGTACTCCCTCTTGTGTGTTTCAATGTCATCTTGTTCATGTCTTCTATGATCTATGGTATTACAATTGAATTGTATATTATATAATACATGCTATACTCTAAACTGTGTTCTTAAACCTATGTGTAACTATGTCCTACCCTCTCCCAGTACTCCCTCTAATCTGATTCTGTGTAAGTGCTGGCATAAATCCTTGTGACCAATTGTGTTTATGACTGTTCAGACTCAACCTTAGTCTGTGACACTCTAATGCTAACATGTATTCTAACCTGTTCCTATTTGTCCCTAGTTTCCATTACCCTTGTGTGAGGTTTGATCTTTGGGTATTACAAAACCTATTTTGGTTCTATGTTTGGCCTGTTGCTTATGTGATTCCACTATTGTTTTCCAAAATCTGTTTTGTCACGACCCAAATCTCGATTCAGGTCGCGATAGCGCCCAACGGTGAGGTTAGGCCAGCCAATATAGAAACACTAAGTGTTACCATTCCCCGTTACGCAAATTTCCTCTTTTAAGCAATTTTAAACAAATATAAACATGATAATGGCGGTGATGTGAAATAAAACTACAAGTGCGAAAAATCAACCAATAGGCATGTCGCATAACATATGTACAGCCAACAACCCAAAATATACACCACGTGTGTGCCAGGAACTAGTGTCACGAGTGCCACGGGCAACTACTAAATATACAATGACTACAATATATACAGGGTCTCAGTCTGAATGAAATGGACAGCGAATATAACAAAAGAACTCCAGGGTGCTGCTAGGAAGTCGCCGGGAAAGCAGCTCACCGTGAAGTATGACCACGCTATCAATATCTAGCACCGGCCTGGTAATCAGACGTACCAGCCTCCGGACCTGTACAGTCAAGTACAGAAAGAAAAGAAAGTGCAGCATGAGTACATATTAAATAAATATGTACCCAGTGAGTATCCCGCCTAAACTCGAAGAAGAAGTGATGAGAGGTCGACTCGATACTCACTAAGGTCCAACAGTAATAACATATGATAAAATATAATGAAATACAGTAAGCATGTCAGGGAAATAAGCAACAAGTTTATATATCGAAAGCAGAAATCCAAACAATTGTTGAACTAAACAATAAAATACTTTCAAGGGTAAGACCACCGAACGATACAATAATCACAAATTCTTAGATCCGCCGTGGCGTACCGCCTGCTCCAATAAGGTACCTTCTACACTCGCCGTGGCGTACGGCCCTGTAACGACCCGGTCTGTCGTTACGTAAAACCTGCATTATAACTGTTGTTAGTGGCTTAGTATATGTTGGTTATTCTATTATTAATGAGTTAGATTTGATAGACTTGAAATCGAAATGGTTAAATGAGAATTTAGTCACTTAGTCTTTAAGAACAGCCTTAAAATGGGAAAAGTCAACTAAGAGTTGACTTATTGGTAAACGACCTCGGAATGTGTATTTTATGATTCGTATAGCTTCGTTAGGTGATTTGGGACTTAGGAGTGTTGTAATGACCCAAAAGGTAACATTAGGTAATTAAAGCTATATTTTTGTTTCGAGGCTCCGAGAGCCTCCGTTAGTCTCACCTCGATATACGTGCGCAGCCCGGGCGTGTGGCCGGGAAGCTATTATGTGAAAATTTGATGAAAATGAGTTTTGATAAGTAATAAATGAATATAGTTGACTTTGGTCAACATTTCTAGTAAACAGACCCGGACCCGTGATTCGACGGTCCTGGAGGGTCCCTAAGAAAATATGGGACTTGGGCATATGCCCGGAATCGAATTCCGAGGTCCCAAAACCGAGAAATGAATTTTTAAAAGAAATTGTTTTCTGGAAATATTAAAGGAATGTGAAAGTGAATAATTATGTGAAAACCTTGTTACCGGGCCCGTGTTATGGTTCCGGATCCCGGAAAAGATTTATTATATATTATTTGTCTTATCTGTAAAATTTGGCGTAAAACGGGTGTGAATTGAATGGTTTCAAATAAAAAATGAGGTTTTGAGGTTTTAAAGAATTTGAAATGCGACTTGGAAAGTGATGTTATGTTCCCGAGGTCCGAATGAGATTCCGAGACCGGGAATAGTTCCATGGTGTCATTTATAACTTATCTGCAAAATTTGAGGTCATTCTGAGTGGTTTAGGCCGGTTCGGCGCGCTAAAGTGAATTCTAGAATTTCAAGTCCTTAAGTTTTGAATTCAGGGGTTTTAGCGTTGTATTGAGTGTTCCGTGAGTTCGAGCAAGTCCGTTTAATGATTTGGGACTTGTTGGTATTTTTTGGACGGGGGCTCGGGTGGGCCCAGGTGCCTCCCGGACCCCGTGCGAGGCCAAAAACCAGCAAAATCCACTGCTGGTGCACAGCAGCTGGTGTGACCGCAGGTGCGGTTGCCCAACCGCAGGTGTGGGACCGCACCTGCGGTCCTAGCCTCGCAGGACCCCATCCCCCTTGCCCAAGTCCGCAAGCGCGGGACGTAGGCCGCAGGCGCGGTCAAAGCCATCGCTGGCGCGACCCTTTCCGCAGGGGCGACCCAACTTCCGCAGGAGCGGGACCGCTGGTGCGGCTCCCAATCCCGCAAGCGCGAGCCCAGGGTCCTAGGCCCTTTTCCGCAGGGGCGACCACTTTCTCGCAGGCGCGGGACCGCACCTGCGGTCATATTGTCGCAAGTGCAGAAACCCCTGTTGGCAGCGCACTTAAATACTCCAAAATTTCGGGTTTTTCTCATTTCATCCATCTTCAACCTCCATTAGAGAGCCTCCAAGCTTGGGCATCACCATCCACGACCACCCACTATAAGAGGTAAGTAAAACCCCATAAAACTTCTAATTTTAACAATAATTCCTAGCTTAATTCACTAATAAACCACCTAAAATCATTGAATTAGGTAGTAAACTTTAGGGTTCTTAGGAATTTCGTGATTTTCCATGTTAGGCCATAAATTCTTGAATAAATTACATAACTTCGATCCTTAGACTCCGGGTAATTGATTCCTTCATGAATTTTCGAAAATCTAAACGTGTGGGCCCGGGGTCGAATTTTAGTATTCTTGGAAGAATAGTAGGAAATGCATAACTTGGCTTAGAAATTGATTTATTGGGTACTTATTGATGTTAATAAATCCATTATGTCTAGATATCCCCGATTCGGAGTTGGATTCGAGAGGAAAGGCTGTGATTGAGGCTTGACTTGCAATTTTTGGAGCCGAGGTAAGTGTTTGGCTTAACCTCAGCTTGAGGGATTAGGTATAGAGTCTTATTTGCTATGTGCAACTCATGTCCAACGTATAGGCGTGGTGACGAGTGCCTATGCGTTGCGGTCAAGTATGCCCGTGAGTCAATTGTGATGAAATTTGCTATGTTCCTAATATTCCCCGCACTATGAGTGAATTATGAGCTAAAAGTGTTACTTGATGTTATTTCTTGACGTTGAGAGTTATTGAGTTATTTGCTCCTGTTGAGGCTTACACCGTCGAAATTGTATTACTGATGCGAGGCTGGTTATAGTTGAGACCCTTGTCGGGCATTTGTGATGTTGTAAATGATGATTTCTCTTTGCCGGGACAATAGAATTGTATTGAATAATTCCATGCACTTGAGACTTTGTGTTGTTGAATTTCATATTATTGTTGCCTTGTGTTTTATTACTCGTCGCACGAGGGGACATGCCGTGTTGACCGAGTGTTATTATATATGCACGAGGGGACATGCCGTGCCGAGTGATTGTGAGGTATGCATGAGGGGACATTACGTGCCGAGTGTTATCATATATGCACGAGGGGACATTGAGTGACTGTGAGGTTATGCACGAGGGGACATGTCGTGCCCTTTTCTGTTCATTATCTGTTTGAGAAGCTATATTTCTGCCGTGTCTTACGTTTCATTTATTACCTTGTACTGTCGTGTTAGCATACTGTTACCTTATCTCCCCAGCATGTTTCTCCCCGTATCTGTCTTACTTGCTTATTTATGTTGTCATTTTTCCTGCTATTATATAAAATTAAACAGGTACATATGTAGTGTTGGTCGTAGCCTCGTCACTACTTCGTTGAGGTTAGGCTCGACACTTACTCGGTACATGGGGTCGTTTGTACTGATGCTGCACCTGCACTTCTTTATGTGGTGCAGATTACGCAGCCGGACCCGGGGATCACTGACGATCAGAGCATCTCATCCCGCCATACAGGAGACTCGAGGTAGACCCGCAGACGTTTGTGGGCCTTAACGTCACCTTCTACTTTCCACTTTCAGCTCTGTCTTATTTTGTATTTCAGAGACAGTCGTATGTATTTATTTCAGACCTTTTGTTGTAGTAACCTCTTAGATAGTCCGTGAGTACGTGACGCCAGTTCTGGGATTTGTTTACGAGTTTCATTTCGAAAATGCTATGTTGCACTTTAGTATCTGGTTCTTATTTATTGTTAATGAGTTTTAATTACTTCAAACGTTGACTTGTCTAGCGGATTCAACGTTAGACGCAGTCATGGCCCGAAGATGGGATTTCGGGTCGTGACAAGTTGGTATCAGAGCCCTAGGTTGCTTAGGTCTCACAACTCACGGACAAACTTGGTAGAGTCTGAGGGATCGGTACGGAGACGTCTGTACTTATCCCCCAGAGGCTGCAAAGTAGGAATAACTTCACATCTTTCATTCTCTGTCGTGCCAATTGGATTCTGAATTGCTAATTGAGCCTCTATTTTACTCTCTCGTAGATGGCGAGGACGCGTGCTTCCTCATCGACCGACCAGCAGTCTGATCCTCCTATTACAGCCCGTACGAGGGGCTGAGGCCGAGGCCGTGCTAGGGGCCGAGGCAGAGCTAGGGAAGCAGCTCCAGTAGAGGACCCACAGGTAGATTTTGCCGGTGAGGTTCCTACTCCGACAGTCCCGGTTGGACCGACTCAGGTTCCAGAAGGGTTTATTGCCACCCCAGTACTTCAAGACGCTCTAGTCCGCTTAGTTGGACTCATGGAGAGCGTGGCTCAGGCCGGTCTTCTTCCTACTGCGCCATCTAGATCTCAGGCTGGGGGAGGGACCCAAACTACTACTATTCACACGCCAGAGCAGTTGCCACTCAGTTCCAGACTCCGGCATCTCAGACGGCTGGAGTAGTTCAGTCGGGTATTGTGGCGCCTGCAGCTGAGGGAGCAGCCATGTCCGCAGATGCTCTGTGGAGATTAGATCGGTTTACCAAGTTATTTACTACCACATTTTCTAGTGCACCATAAGAGGATCCTCAGGATTATTTAGACAGTTGTTATGAGGTTCTTCGGAACATGGGCATTGTGGAGTCCAATGGGGTTGATTTTGCTACATTTCGTCTTTCTGGCACCGCCAAGACTTGGTGGAGAGATTACTGCTTGACCAGACCAGCTGGGTCTGCACCTTTGACTTGGGGTCAGTTCTCCGAGTTGTTCTTGGGAAAGTTCCTTCCAGTTACTCAGAGAGAGGATCTTCGGAGGCAGTTTGAGCGTCTACAGCAGGGTTCCATGTCCGTCACTCACTACGAGACCAGGTTTATTACGCTGGCCAGGCATGCCCTTATGATACTCCCCACTGATCGGGAGAGGGTTCGGAGGTTTATTGAGGGTCTGGCTCAGCCCATCAGGCTTCAAATGGCCAGAGAGACGGGTACTGATATCTCCTTCCAAGATGCAGCTGATGTGGCCAGGCACATTGAGATGGTATTATCCCAGGGTGGTGGTCAGGGGTCTAACAAGAGACCTCGTCATTTCGGCCATTTCAGTGGTGCCTCATATGGAGGCAGAGATTCCTTTGGCAGAGGCCATCCTCCTAGGCCTTATCAGTCGGCACTCCAGGTATCCCGCAGTGCACCTGCAGCTTCCATCAGTGCACCGCCGATCCAGAGCTACCAGGGTGGTCATTCTGGTCGACAAGGTCAGTTCCAAGGTCAGTATTCTCAGCAGCCGAGGTCTTGCTTCACTTGCGGTGGTACGGGGCATATTTCCAGGTTTTTCACCCGCGGTTTTTGTGGGTCTGAGTATCAGGCATCCCATGCCATGGTTCCCACATCAGGTGCACCCTCAACCCCCTCAGCCAGCTAGGGGTGGTGGTCATGGTGCCAGAGGTGGAGGTCAGACGCATAGAGGTGGAGGGCAGGCCATGAGAGGTAGAGGCCAGCCCGTAGCAGGTAGACCCAGGAATATACAGGCTGGAGGGGCTCAGCCCCGGTGTTATGCTTTTCCTGCTCATCCAGATGCTGAGGCTTCTGATGCAGTTATCACAGGTACAGTTTCAGTTTGCAGCCGAGAGGCTTCGGTGTTATTTGATCCAGGTTCTACATTCTCCTATGTGTCTTCATACTTTGCCCCTTATTTGAGTATGCCCTGTGACACCTTGGGTACTGCCGTACATGTGTCTACCCCAGTAGGCGATTCTATAGTGGTGGATCGAGTCTACCGTGCTTGCGTAGTAGCTATTGGTGGTTTGGAGACTCAGGTTGATCTGTTGCTTCTTGATATGGTTGACTTTGATGTCATATTGGGGATGAATTGGCTATCTCCATATCATGCTATCATGGATTGTCATGCCAAGACAGTGACCTTGGCCCTACCAGGTGTGCCTCGTTTAGAGTGGAGAGGGACCCCTAGTCATTCTTTTGGCAGTGTTATTTCTTATATGAAGGCTCGGCGCATGGTCGAGAAGGGTTGTTTGGCCTATCTTGCCTACGTTCGTGATTCTAGTGCTGATGTTCCTTCCATAGAGTCCGTGCCCGTGGTTCGTGAATTTCCAGAGGTATTCCCTGCTGACCTGCCGGGTATGCCACCCGACAGGGATATTGATTTTTGTATTGAGCTAGCTGAGGGCACTCAGCCCATTTCTATTCCCCCGTATCGTATGGCTCCGCCAGAGTTGAAGGAATTAAAGGAGCAATTGCAGGATTTGTTGGGTAAAGGCTTCATCAGGCCTAGTGTTTCACCTTGGGGTGCTCCAGTATTGTTCGTGAAGAAGAAAGATGGCTCGATGAGGATGTGTATTGACTACCGGCAGTTGAATAAGGTTACTCTAAGGAACAAATATCCTTTGCCGAGGATTGATGACTTATTTGATCAGCTTCAGGGTGCTACGGTGTTCTCTAAAATAGACTTGAGGTCTGGTTATCATCAGCTGAGGATTAGGGCTTCTGATGTGCCTAAACAACTTTTCGCACTTGTTATAGGCATTATGAGTTCTTGGTCATGTCGTTCGGATTGACTAATGCCCCCGCTGCTTTCATGGAGTTGATGAATCGGGTATTCAGGCCTTATCTGGACTCCTTTGTGATCGTGTTTATAGTTGATATTTTGGTATACTCTCGCAGCCGGGCGGAGCATGAGCAACACCTTCGAGTTGTCCACCAGACACTGAGGGATAGTCAGTTGTATGCCAAATTTTCCAAGTGTGAGTTCTGGCTGAGTTTAGTGGCATTTCTGGGCCACGTGGTATCGGCAGAGGGTATTCAGGTGTGTGAAACCCCACGTGTTATTTTTCTCTCTTCTCTTACATAAAATACGTAACGTGGCGTGGTT